>JBBPME010000031.1:49013-81487 GCA_038090155.1 Rossbeevera pachydermis
GGGAACGTGGACGGGGGGGGGGGGAGGGGGGGGGGGGGGGGGGGGGGGGGGGGGGGGGGGGGGGGGGGGGAATGGGAGGTTGAGGTGGGATCGCATAGAGAGACAAGATGGATTGTAATCGGCTTGACTTGCTTTTCAAGTAAGAAGGAGTCATCATCATCATGAGTGATGACAAATTATCATGACGTTGGCCGAACAAACCTCACTTCCTTTTATGGAAATAAACTACTTAAAAGCTCGACGAGCGCAGTCTCCGGCGCCGGCAAAATAGACTGCATTGCTGTCTTATGGTGCGTTGTGTTCGTTCTCGCCGCAGACTTGGCCTCACACCCGCAGTACTTCACCAATTGTATGTCCTCTCTCCATACCTTTTTCAGATCTCGATCGCGCAAACGTAAATAATGCATATGTCTCAGGACCTCGACATGCAAGGCGACCAATTCAACGTGAGCGCCACCTCTTTCCTCTTCCTCCATCCTTATAACTGTTTGTGTCAGATAATAAATACCATGTTCGCTTGTGGATATGTCATCGGAATGATACCTAGTGATCCTTCCGTTTCGACTTTCCTGCCCCTTTGCTTACCTCGGCATGCCATCTAGACAATGTCATGTTGCAACTCGTTCCTCCAAGAATCTGGTTCCCGCTTATGCAAATTGTTTGGGGTGTCCTCACATTCTGGTGCGGCCCCACTCTCTTGGCTCACCACCCTTACAATTGCCACCGTTCAGTTCTAGCACAGTGCAGAGTGTTCAACAGGTTCCCTCTCTCTCCTCCGTCATGCCCTCCTGCTAACCACTCTCCTGCTAGCTGTACGCGATCAGATTCTTGCAAGGTATCTCCGAGGCGTCCACCTTTGTCGGAACCCACTATATCCTCGGCTCGTATGTCCACTTAGAGCACCGTAGCAGTGGTCCTATTAATTAGCTGGTACAAGCATGCTGAACTAGGCGAACGTCCGCCATATTCACTTGTTCTGGATTGGCCGGCACACTGTAAGCACTCGGTTTATGTCCGAACAAGGCTAATTTCCCCAGCTTCTCGGGTGTTCTCCAAGCAGCTGTTAGTCAGTCCGTGTTCTTCTCCGTGATCACTCTTCGTCATGTTCATTCTTGTAGGCATCTCGGTGATATTGACCGACGGAGCGGTTGGAAGTGGCTGTGCGCAACTTCCTTTCTGAGAGTCTGATAGGTTCATTATCGACGGCGTAATCACCTTGCCGATTGCCCTATATGGATTTCTCGTCTTTCCAGATGTTCCAGCGACAACCCGTGCATTCTATCTTACTGAAGAGGTCAGTCTGTGCCTCTTGCCAAATTCTGATTTGACCGATCATCATGTCAAATTACCAGGAGCGCATCTTATCCTCCCGCCGCTTAGCACCCAATCACGACGTTACACGGCGTCCGCTTTCTTGGACTCTAGTCAAGCGAGTTCTTACTCGCTGGCGGTGGTACGGATGCAGCCTCTTGGTCAGCTCTCAGGTTCACCTTGTTCACTACAATACCTTCTGACAACCCGTTCGATGATAGTTTGCTATCACCGGTGAGACAGAAAACTTTGGCTCGAACAACTTGATGGGTCAATGGCTCTCAGCCATTGGAGGGTACTCCGTCGAGCAAGCCGGTCAGTCCCGAGCGATGGCCGAATGTTAGCGCAAGCTGACGCTGTGTAGATTATTACCCATCGGGGGTCACGGCTGTCGGCATTGTATCCACTCTCGTCTGTGCTGCCTTGACAGATCGTACCACTGTGCGGTGGCCCGTCCTTGTATATATGTGTTTTTGCTGCACCACCGCAGGCGGCGATGATGATTTGCTAACACCGCTGTTGACAGACATCGCTGGTGCAGCATATTCCGGGCAGGCGACGACGTTTGCATGAGTCGGCAGACCAGCTTATCCTCCCACGTTCATTGGCATTGGTACCTCATCACAACTCACGCAGCTGGGCCAATCAGATTTGTGCCGACGATGGCCAAGAACGCGCGATCGTTCTCGCATCCATGAAGTAGCGATCTTTGTTGCTCGTCGACCATTTCATAATCTTTTTGCACAGCGTGTGGAACAATGCAGTCAACGCTTGGTGGCCACTCTTGTTCTCTCGGGCGACGGACGCTCCCCGGTTCACGACGGGCATGATTACCATGATCTGCACGTGTGCGGCGACGCTATGAGTCACCTACTTGGTGTGGTACTTGGAACAACGAGAACGCTCGGGCAAGGAACACGCACAGCAGAGTCAGCCTCAATAGAAGTCGAGCTTGAAACTTCTTGGCTTTGTTCGGTGCAACGGATAATGAAACGCGTCGGAAGTTTGACATGGACACCCGGTCTCTTTATATTCATGCTATCGATACATACAACATGAGAAGAAAAAAATTCTGATACGCGCCGCACACCAGGATGGAACCATTCGAGCCGTGCAGAAACCGGCATTACTCGGTCTCGAAATTTTTATAAAAGGAAATGATAAAAAAAAGGGAAAGGAATGGCAAGACATCGCTCGACAAGTACAAGGGATCATCTGCGATACACGGTTTATAAAGAATAAAGAGCGTCGACCAACACATTACAACCTTCCAACATCCTATTCGTCAGAAGGTGTCGAAAGATTGCAAGACAGAGCCGTTCACCTGTATGTGCCCAGCACCCAAAATGGTTTACAGGTCTCCCCCCATATATTCACTGTTAATAAAATTGTGAGGGAACAGTAGGATCACTTGTCGGATAGGGCAACGGAGGCACGGGTTTGCGATCAGAAAACTTGCGCGTCAGATTCGCGCCGCTCTGCCAACTGGGCTGCTGAGAGCCCGACGAAGACGGCAGATATGGAACCGAGGTTTGGGAAGGCGTTCGATACACCACTGGGGCAGGGTAGCTTATGGCCGTATGGTACTCTGGCGCGTACGCTGGCTGTCCAGTGTAGGAGCCATATCTCCCCCGCCCATGACTATGGCCCGAGGAGCTCCCACTGAGCTCGCGCTTTCCGATCAAGTTTTCTTGGCGTTCGTATTGGTCCGTTGCACCGGGATCAAAAGTGACAGCAACGGCGAGATCGCGTTCGAGACGTTGACGGCGGCGTTTGCGGATGACGCATGTGGCAGCGATGAATATGATGATGAGAACGGCGATACCGACGAGGGCAAATACGCCGCCCTCTAGGGAAGGGTTCGCCAGGAACGACACGGGAGGTTTGGTCGCACTCGGAACTGGCAGCGTGCTGGTGATGTACACTACTTTAGTGCCGTCGGAGCTGGTATAGACGACATCCCCCGAGGATGATGGGTTCGGAGTGAGTGTCGGTGTAAAAGTAGGTGGAGAGTCGGTGCTGCTCGTAGTGCTGGAGGACGTCGACGATCTAGTCGTCTCGGTTGGTGATCATACGTCAATTTTACGTTTAAAAAAATACTTACGGAGGAGTCGTCTGAACTGGAGAAAGAGGCGTCGAGTTGGTTGAACCAGAAAAAGTCAAGGACGTGCTGGATATAACAGAAGAAGGTCCCGATGAAGAAGCTGGAGTCGATAGACTGGTGAGGCTACTGGATGTTCCGCCGGGATCCGAGGGGTTTACAGTGTTCTGCGATGGAGGAGAGGTCGTTGGGACTGTGCTCGCAGTGCTCGATGTTGGATCAGGACTATTAAATGGAAGCGAGAAGTTAAGCATAATCATTCTCCTACTACCGGAAGGTTGGGGCTCACACTAAACCTCCTAGGGCTGCGGCGGCGAAAGACACGGTGAGACCAAACACGCGCGATTCGACGTAGCTCACTCACCTCCACCAAGGCCCTGCCTTTTGTTAAGGGGATGACGACGGAAAATACGGCGCGCGTCCATGAGCGGGAACGAAAGAGTGACTTGCAAGTTAATAAGGTACCCCGTAGTGCATCAAAACCAGTGAACAAAAAACGGGGGGAAGGAAAGGAACGAAGAAGAGAAATGAGACGGTGTCTAGAACACTATTCTGCTATGATTCTGGATGCATCCGAGAAGAAGCAAGAAAAGAAAGTTACGTTGGCATCGTGACGACAGACGTTGCACAATAAGTTACAAACCTCACACGCGTATGATACTTAAAACAAGGTATACAAACCAAGAGATATCGAAAATGGAACAAAAAAAAACCGCCCGTTCGGTCTTAGCGGCTCGACCTGGTCACCAAGCCATAGCTTTCCCCAGC
Organism: Rossbeevera pachydermis; assembly: GCA_038090155.1. Classification (NCBI taxonomy): domain Eukaryota; kingdom Fungi; phylum Basidiomycota; class Agaricomycetes; order Boletales; family Boletaceae; genus Leccinum; species Leccinum pachyderme. The sequence continues at coordinate 53,194 of JBBPME010000031.1, forward strand.
AGTCCGCTCCATGATCTCCCTCAGCGGTCCCAGGAGGCGTGTAAACGATGATGCATCCAGCGCCGCAACTTTGAGTTTGGGCTGACGCTGATCGGTCCGTAGCACTGCACTCACCGTCGCAGCTCTCGCTGCAAGCCGAAGCAGGGATAGCTCTGTCCCACGAACGTCAGTATAAAATATATGGGCGGTACATGAACGATTACCTCCGAAATAATCTCCCTTCTTGAGGCGACCAACGGTGATCTCCCGCCACTCATCATCTTCACCCCGCTGCTTCTTAGTGACGATCGCCTCTCCCTCCTCAACGAAGAAGAACGTATCTCCCATTTCACCCTGTACAACGACTGCTTCTCCGTCGGGATACACTCTGCTCACAAGTGCATCGGCGATCTTGCTTCTTTCCCCATTCTCGAGGGAGGAGAGAAGTGGTACTGTAGACAGAAAGTGCTCATACATGGTTCGCCGCCTGTGAGCGGCTTTTAGGATGATGGTGCGGAACGTGATGCGATCCAGCGCCCACACCGTCGAGGGCTCCATAGCTTGCACCGTCGCTGCACGAGGATGCCCGTACATCAGCGCAAGCTCCCCGAACGAGTTCCCTGGCTTGCACTCCATGACCTTGCGTCCGTAGACGGGATGGTAGCCGGGTTGCAGGAACTTGTCGGCTTGGGACGACATGGTGGAAGACGGATTGTCGGTCAGCCACGTGGGCGGCAACGGCTCAGGGTGGATGTAGCAGTAGAAAAGACCCGATTCGACGACATAGAAATATTCGCCGACGTCGCCCTGGCGGATGACCACCTCGTCCTTGTTGACGTGGCGCTCCTGCATGGCGTTGAGCACGCCAGTTTCCTGCTCCTCGTCGAGGTCACGGAATATAAAATTGTTCGCGATGGACGCCTTGATGCGGCGGAGTTGGTCCGGGTTTTTGGGGTAGATAGGCAGGGGGTCATCGTGTCCGCTGTCGACGGCGATTGGCTCTGCGCTGACTGATGTACGGCGCGCTAAGATGGTGGCAGAGGGGGCATGTAGGTAATCACTTGGACCCAAGGGGAGAGAGTTGGACATGGTGGGTGTGGAGGTGGCATCGAATCTTGCAAAGGGGGTGGAGGGATCGGTGGAGAGGGGCGAGGTGAGAGGGAGGTCGCGACCGTCGAGTGTGAAGGTGGGTGGTCCGATGCCATTTGGACCAGCGTTTGGATCGATGGAGAGCAATGCATTTCCAGGTACATTGAGTGTGCCGAAGGGGCTCTGGGAAAAGGGGGCGTTGTGGTATGACGATGGACGGCGTTGGGAGGGGATGTTGGAGAACGGGGAAATGGGTGTTGGCGTCGTGTTGCGGGGGACGAGGTGGACAGGAGTGTCGATATAAAAATCTGCGGAATATTGCTGCTCCTGTATCGTCGAGAGACCTCGGTGAGCCAGCGCGTCCCGTGTGCGTGTACGCTGCTCTTCCAAGCGCGATTGGAACCAGTTGGCGCAGAACTGGAGGGCATCTTTTGGCTGCACACGGTGCACGTCGCGGGTCAGGTCAGCGACGAGCGTATCAAAGGTGGACATCGTAGCGGACGGTGGGGAGGAGGAGGTCGTCTTGTTTTATGTAGTCTACTACTACTTCTCCCACGTTTACAACGCTACAATTATTAAGTGCTTATCATCCAGCTTACAACAACACACCGACCCATCGAAAATAGAACAAAACATTCTTCGATCACCTGGGATGCTGATATTGTGCCGGGTACCCGCCCGCCCCATAGCCCTGTTGCCCGACGTGCGCGGCCTGAGCCTGAGCATGTGCATGTGCAACTTGTGCCTGGACTTGCGCCATCGCTTGTGCTTGCACTTGAGCCTGCATCCGTGCAGCGTCCTGTGCAGCAAACATCTGTTGTGGGTGCGGAGGGTACCCTGCTTGGGGAGGAACGAGCGGTTGTCCCGGCTGCTGAACAATTATTTGCTGTGGCTGCTGTGCTTGTGGCTGTTGTTGTACTTGCTGCTGGGGCTGGTGGTGCGCGTGCGCGTGAGGGTGGGGAAAGTTAAATTGAGGGGGCGGCATCGATCCAGGCGTCGGAGATGGACCATACGAAGGGCTGGCCGTAGACGTAAAGTAAGGGTGCAACAGTGCTTCTGTGGCTGTGATCCTCTTGCTGGGGTCGAACTGCAGCAGTCGCTCAAGTAGGTCAATCGCTGGCAGGACCAACTCAGCCGAGCATTATTTATCTGAGACAGAAAACGTACCTTGAGGCGACGCCTTAGGAAGAACCTGCTGAAAGGATACTTTAGGGTATTTAGGGTATTGTTTGATAATAATTTCTGGCTGTCCAGACCATGATGTTAGGTGACACCAAAAAAAAAACCAAGCAACGTGCGACCACGTACAGAATCGGTGGCAATCTTCCTTAGCACACGGTCGTCCGGCGTGCCTATGATCCGCATGATGTGGAGCAACTGATCTTGGTTATCGCGCCCACGGAAAAGAGGTACGCCAGAGATCATCTCTGCGAATATGCAACCGCACGACCATACATCGATGGAGGTGTTATACGTCCGGGAGCCTAAAAGCACATCGGGGGCCCGATACCACAGAGTAACAACCTGAAAATATGTGTTCAAAAAAATAAAATTCTAACGTAGATTTTCTTGCATATACCTCGTTCGAGAACGTGTTGACGGGGACTCCAAACGCCCGAGCCAACCCAAAATCACCTAGCTTGAGCTCCCCCTTGCGATTGATAAGAAGATTCTGGGGCTTGAGATCACGGTGCAAAACACGATTTTCGTGACAGAAAGAGGTGCCCTTCAAAAGTTGGTACATAAAGCTTCGAACCGTCGCGGGGTCGAGGGCGCCACGGTCGCCGTGTTGATCCATGTATTTCTTGAGATCTTGGTCACAATACTCGAATATGAGAACGAGCTTAGTCTCCGTGTGGATGACGTCGTGAAGGCGCACGATGTTGACGTGCTTCAGCTCCTTCATTAGGGAGATCTCCCGGATGGCGGTGGACGGCGTTCCTTCCTCTGCATCCAAGTGGATTTCCTTCAGAGCGACGATTTCATTGGTGGTCCTAGAACGCCCCTTCACCAAACGCAGTGAGAAGAATATCGTCGAAGGCGGGAGCAGATCCAATACCTTGTACACCGTGGCATATGTACCCTCACCTGTGTTGAGTCACTGAGTGGAAGCATCATCAGCATCGACATTAGAGTGCATACCCAATTTCTCTAGCTGGTTAATATTAGTACAACAGCCCTGCGAGAGACGATGGGTGATGCTCACCTGAATGTAGTTCATGCTGAGGTTCTACAAGAGCTGTACGGAAACACCGTTTGGCTGCGTGGTGGACGTGAACGGTTAAGTCACCGATCCGGCAAATCTGCTCCGAGTCAAGTCGCGCTACACAATTTTTACATACTTCAGGTACTAGGTAAGTGTGAACTTTTTTTTTTCTTCGTATACGCGATACGGTCCAGCCGACCTGGTCTATAGACCTATGCGATCATGGCAGACTCTGCGCCAAGATCGAAAAAACCCCGTACAAAATCTTCCACACGGAAGACTAACCCCCCTACGCCCCACTCCACTGCAGACGAGATACTGGTGGAAAATCACTCTGCGACAACGGTGTGTGCACTGGAATATCATATTTGTCGCGCGTATCTTACAGTTTCAGATCGCACCCAAAAATGCTCGCTATGCCGAGTCCTCGAAATTAGCCATACAGTCTGGCGCAGAACTCGGACAGGATCAAGCCCTCGATGATCTCGTAGCTCTTCAAGTAGAAGGAACCCTCGACACCGATCTCGCTGAATTAAGTCTTGGACAAAGACTGTCGGCCTTGGACGGCACCGACGCCGAGAACAAAGTTTCAGAATCAGACAACGACCAAGAACCGGCCAAGTCTTCCAGGCCCGACAGACAACTAGATGCCCCCAACGTCGTACCTGCTCATTCGCTCACACGGACACTCATACAAGCTTTGCATTCGTCTGACTCACGGCTTTTAGAAACCTGCTTAGCACACTCTGACACGTCGCTCATCCGAAACACCGTGAGACGGTTGCCTCCTCAACTTGCCCTACCGCTTCTCTTGGCTTGCATCGAAAGGCTCGGAAGAGGTGCAAGAGCCGCAAACATGAAGGGCGGTGGAGGTGGTGCTAGCTCGCAGAGAGGCACAGTTTTAATCACCTGGATAAAAACGGCGTTCACTGTGCACAGTGCTCACCTCATGACTGTGCGTTTCCATCGTTTGCACGTCCTTACTTCAAGAGTCTCACTAGTTCCAGATGCCGGATTTGGTTGCTAGGCTGGCAGGTCTCCATACTATGCTAACAACGCGATTGGCGCTACACGAAAGTCTGCTATCGTTGAACGGAAAACTCGATACGGTGCTGTCCCAAATTGAGATGCGATCTTCATCGACTCCTGCGTCGTTGGGATCAAAAAGTGGTACTGTTAGCCATCCAGACAATGTGCGAAACCCAACGCGATATGTAGAAGGAGAAAGTGAAGAAGAAGGCGATCAGATGAACATAGAACCCCCAATAGAGAACGCTGATGAGGAGGGGAGTATAGAGGACGTCGAGCTAGGGGGGGAAAGTGAGGACGAGGATGATGCTGAGGACAAGGACGATGAAAATGAAGATGGTGACGACGACGAGGATGACGAGGGTCTAGGAGAAAGCGGGGATGACATCGGATCCGATGGTAGTGGACCTCCATTAAATGAATTCGGCGACGATGATGAGGACGACGAGGACGAAAGCGAATGAGCGTTTTACATGTTCTCCGCATGTTCTCCTAGTTGACCGCTGGTCGTCCGCAATCCAAGTAGATGATATTTCCAAAATATCATAAAGATGCACTCGAATGCTAATAAATACTCTCCTACTCTTCTATCCAGTCGTCCTCCTTGACACGCTCAACATATCGCTTGACCCACACTGCCCGTCGAGCGTGTTGAGACTGAAGCTGTTGTCTAAGAGCTTCCTTCCTTTGCTCTTCCTCGCTCAATTGTCCATCTTCCCTCGGTTCCACAATCTGCGATATTGTGTTCATTTCCGTACGCAACCGCCCTTCCCGCTGACGAAGGGCAACTCTCCTCCGATTATATACCTCTGGGTGCAAAGTAACGAGAAGCAAAGAGAAAAAGGACGTCACTGTATGGAAGAGAGTTGGCGGCTCAGGCGTCGTCGTGGTTTGTTGCAGGGGCCAAAGTAGTTTGTTCTCGTTGTGGACGTTTGCCAGTGCAAGGCCGTCAATAATCCCATTCGATTGCCTCGGTATTGGAGGCCCCTGTGCTTGCTGAGCATCACGAGTTGGCTCGGTATTTGGAGTACGACCTTCTGGCTGTGGACGATTACGATCTCCAGCACGATCATTGTCTGGAGCTGCGTGAGCAACAGCAGGAGCAGCATCAGCGACTTCTCTAGCTGGCTCAGCGTTCCCTCCTGCTCCCGCTCCCGCCCCGTTTCCCCCCGCCCTATCTAAGGGCCGTAGGATAACGACGCGAACGTGACTCCAAATCTCGTAAATGATCCAAGCGACAAGGCACAGTCCAAGTAGGGGTTTACGTGTGGGAGAAAAGAAATAGAGAAGGAGCACTGTCCGAAAGACGACCATTAACAAGGGAACGAGAAGGGCGCGCATGGGTATTTCTCTGATAACATTTCCTTCAGCATTCTCCGCAACAACAGGTGCTTGGGGGACATCCTGCTGGACGTTGACATCCACATTGGCATTCGGCACGGCTCGAAGAGGTGGAAGACCAAGCTCTCGGAGGAGGTCGTTTACATGCGGAGGAACGGGTGACGCATTTGAGGCTAAAGTAGGTGTGGGTGCTGGCGGTGGTGGTGATGGTGATGGTGATGGTGGCAATGCGAGGATGGAGAAGGTATATGTAAGGAGATTCAGAGCATGCACCTGCACGGGAGAAGGTGTACCCCTCGGGGATTGAAGGGACAAATATGCTTTGTTGCTACAAGCTCGATTAGGGAAAACCGAATATATCATAATAAATTTTCGCACTCGAGAGTGATAATCTTGTAGTCAAGGGTATCTGCGGAGGGAGGACTTGCAAGAGGAGGAGCCGCTGCGTCCAAGATATCTGGCCAAGTGTATCCTAACCGCTCGAGAGTAAGCTTTGCGGTACTCCGCTTGGCATTCGCGTCTTCTAATGGAGTCTGTGCAACCAATTTGCAGTTGGAAAGCCAATACAGTGCCTGCGAGTGCTTGAAACGAATGAACGAAAGACCATCATTTAGGCGCGAGGGAGGAAGATTGGACAACGATTGTCGTTGGAAGTCAATAGCAGGGCTCCTGATTCCCATATGAGCCGCAGAGCTCGGAGAAGGTGATGCAACGGCATCAGAGATTGGTGGATCCGTCCAAGCTGAGGGTCGTACAGAGAGGTGGACAGTACGTTGGTCGTCTTGACGCTGAGCAAACACTAAAGGTAAGAATTGTCACTTGGCACTGCGATCCTCTTACCGTCCATATTTCGGACACGTTCTCCCGATCGTCCAAGTACCGACCTCTCCATATCACACGCTGACCCTCTGGCCGAGGATGGCCGGTGCACACGGAATGTATGGCTTGCTTGACTTCCAGTACGGTCGCACTTTCGGGTACCTGGACATCAAAAGACTTGTAAAGTGCAGGTAGCTCAATGTGGATGACCACAGTGGGGACAGACATGGTGGTAACTAACGATAAGTTGCCAACGGATTTGTATACGTGGAGGTCACGTGCACATTGACAATTTCAATCAAATCGACACAGGGGCCCCCTAATTACACTCTGACCTCATGTCATTTGAACCGTCCGCTGTTATCACGCTCCTCTGCAACTCGTCACTTGTCGTTGACCGACCGCGAGGCATTTCGCGTCAAGTGGGACAGCTCTGTGAGTGAGCCCAGCTCGGGGAATGCTGCGTTCATCTTCGTCCAGGTAGAGCGGAGGGCAAATACATGGAGCAACTTACCTGCGTCCAGGAAGACCCCACGTCCACGGTGCCAATTGGAATGGGAGTCCCAGGTAGTCGAATATGTCACCTTTATCTGGGACAAGACCCGGTCACGAAAGAAGGGCGGCGTACCTACACAACTCAGCCCTGACATCCCGTTGCTTGGGCCGCGCTTCATCCCACAAGCGATCAGGGCTGCTCGGCGACATCAAACCAGAGGTACAGTATTTGAAGCCGGTCAATATTGTTCACCCATTTTTTATGCCGAGCTGGCTTGCTGTCCCCAGTGTCAATCTGGCGCTTCGGACGTGACTTGGGTCGGATGGACCGGGACTGGGGCTCGGGGACTTCACGGCATTTTCGAAGAAGAAACCGCGCAGGGCCTTCAACTGCGATGCAAATCATGCAAGTCAAAGCAGAACAACAAAGCGGATACAAACAATGCACTCGGGTCAGCACTCAGTGAGAGTGCACCACAAGTGGACAACGCTGCTGCGGCTCTGTCGTCGAACTACTGCTGGGCAACAACAAGTAGCACGTATTGGAAATCCTGGGAGCATTGGAGGATTCCCCGTAAGATACGCATCATCATTCGTTATGAGCGCTGATTCATTAGTTATCAGGTGGCATGCTCATCTTTCTCCACCATTGTGGCTTGACACGCGATCTCTTTGACTTGGTCATTGAGGCCCGCCCTTCGTTAAAGTCAAGTGGGCTTGCTGAACACATAAAACGTCAGTGAAATTATGACGAGAACAGGTTAGTGTGTGACTAAACCTGTGGTGGAACTTCATTTGCTTGAATATCACCGCCGCAAGTTGGGATATTTGAGCAAGCTGAGTGAAGTCACTTCCAGCCAGAACCAGATTCAAGCCTTTTCGGAATTTGATGATCCTCGAGGGTTTGATGGCTGCTCGATCTCTGTGGGTATTATTACTGAAGTCTACCTTGAGTTTGTGGCACGTGTGACCGAGTGTAAGTCCTTGTACATGTCATTATCAAATGGTACATAGTAAAATTTGAAGCTGGAATTGTCCATCGTCGTGCTTTCTTTCGATACTTTGGCTTAATGATTTTGCTAATCAATTGACCACTAACTTATAGAACAGGAACGTCTAGCGTACGACCTTCCTTGGAACTTTGGTATGCTAGTTCAATCATCTCTATAACCTGTGTAGTCTCTGCCCATCTGACCTCCAATTCCTCGCCGTGTCGGATAGCTCCTGACAGGTTCTTAAATAGCCCGATATACTGCCCTGGGGTTTCCGCGGGCCAACTTGGATTCAGATCGATATTAATTCTAGTACAATCCAATGAAGACGTTCTCTCACATGGATTTCGTGACTGTCGAACTGTCTGACCCGATGTTTTCGACAGTCCCGTAGATTTCCGGGGATTCTCTGCCGTATCCTGGTGCAAAGATGTCGCTGACGGTAGGCATAGCCTTGAGTTGTTCTTCTTGCGTATCCAGTCCATACTTCGTGTACACTCCTTTGGTACCACGGACCGAATAACGCAGCTGCGGTGCCTTTGCGGATAGAATGTTCGAACGAAGTAGTACAGTAAACAGGTTAGGAAAGGGATTCCCGACGTTGTAGTGCAAGTAAATCGTGAACTGTATAAATATTTCTAAGGAATTATTCCAAGGAACCAGGGTCATAGATATGCGCACAGTATCTTCGACTTCGGGTCTAGTGACACCGCGTATGTTTTGAACAAATGCAGTGATTTTAGCAGGTCGGCCGAAGAGCTTCAGGGCTTGATCTAGAAGGTGAGATCCGAGATCGTAAACAGCGCCTGCACCGTCCTTCCAGGATGCCCTAATGCCTGGGCGGTATCGATCATAGCTGAGGTCCATTAGCCAGCGAGCTCGCTAATAGCGGGTCTGCTGATAGCGGATTACTCACTGAGACTCAAATTCAAGCAGATTTCCAAGGTATTGTGGGGACGAAGGAGGGAGCGCAAGAAGCTTTGTCAGAGAAATGTGGTCTGAATCCCACCGCCTATTCTGATATCCATACAGAACGAGTCCCTTTGATTTCGCTATTGCACCGAGCTCCTTTGCTTGGGCTACGGTCTCTGTGACGGGTTTGTCAACAAGAACTGCTGTGGTGTCAGATTACTCGCACAAGGTATGTATAAGGGTACATGTACCGTGCTTTCCAGCTTCCAGAGCAGCCTTCGCCAGGCTGTAATGAGTGTCGTTGGGAGTCCCAACGATCACAAGTTCTATTTCTTTGTCGGCAACCACATCTTCGATTGTCCTGTACACCTTGGTGTCGACACCAAAACGTTCCTTGACCTTGCCTCCAGGGGACTGGGGGTTTCGTTCCAATACAGCGTGAAGGGTGAATAGCTCAGGAAGGGCAAGAATGAAAGGTATATGGAAGGTTAGGCCAGCAAGACCAACTCCAAGGACGCAAGTTTTAATTGGTGCCATCGACGGGCGATTGATAGGGAAGACGCTAAGGGCTCCATGTCTTCGTGTTGCCCCCAAGTTTATATAGATCTCCTGGAAGCAACTTGATCGGTCCGCACCCGGGGCAAATTCCGGTCCGGAATCCAGGTGACATCATGACACACGTGACACAGTTACGACGGTCACGTGATCACGTGTTGAATTCAATGTTAGTACGATCTTGACTTGTACTAATTACCAACGATGATGTGGTCGATTTGCCCTCTACTCCTTCTCGCTGGGAGTGCATTTGCTCAGATACCACTCCCGGATCCTCCTTTTATGCCCCCAAATGCCTCGTCTGGTGCAGTCCCTTCACCTAGTGGTGCCACTCCAAATTCACAATGGTCATCGTTGCTCGGTGATCTTCTCTACTTCTACGAGGCGCAACGAAGTGGCAGACTTCCAGCATCCAATCGCGTCAAGTGGCGAAACGACAGTGCCCTATCTGATGGCCAAGATGTCCACCTCAACTTGACAGGCGGTTATTATGATGCAGGAGGTACTGTCTGATCCAAACCAGGGTTAACCTCTTTTAATTCATATCGCAGACTACATCAAATGTACATTCCCATTGGTAAGCAGCTTTTCTCCCGTGTCCAAGTATTTATTAATCTGGTGCTAGTCTTTCACGCTCATGTCCATATGCTGGGGGGCAACCGATTTTGGCAAGGGTAAGACTTGAGCTTCTGTTATTGTTTTCACGACAGAAAATTGTTTCCATAGGTTATGACCTTGCAAACCAAACACCCTACCTTGATGCCATGTTACGATGGGGCCTAGATTGGCTCATGAAAGTGAGTAGCCATTCTCGAGTTATTCGTTCTCCTTGCCGACACTTTCCAAGGCACATTCAGCAAACAATACTCTTTTCGTCCAAATATCGGATGGTATTACATATCTCTTTGCATTATTTTCGTCATCTGCTCACCGGGTCATTTAGCCGATGTAGACAACAAATATTGGGGAGGCGACCAGACTATACCTGGTCCACGCACGTCGTATCAAATCAATGCCACAAGGTAATTCTTTTATTTTAAGGCCCGGCACGTCATCCCTTCTAACTTCCGATAGCCCCGGGACCGATGCTGCCGCAGGTGCGGCAGCTGCATTTGCTGCTTGTTCCAATCTCTACCAGAACCATGTCTTCTCGGATTCTTACTCAGGGCCGGCAACCCTTCAGAATTCTACCTATGGATCGTTGCTTTTACAACACGCGCAAGAACTGTACACTTTTGCTACGAGCTCCCGCAAGGTCGAATACCAGCATTCTGTCCCAAAAGCAGGCGAGGCATATCCCTCCTCAGGGTTTGGCGATGAACTTTCCATAGCAGCGTTGTTCCTCGCTTGGGCAACAAATTCGTCTTCCCAATATCAAGAGGCTCAATCTTACTACACACAGTACAATCTCTCTAGCTACGGTGGTGTCTTTAATTGGGATTCAAAAACTCCTGGGATCCCCGTGTTATTTGCGCAGACTACGCAAGCAAATCCTGCTTTTGGCAACCTCTCCACTTGGCAAAAAGAGGCTGAATCGTACTTTGATAAAGTTGTATACGGAGGCGGAAACGGATTTATCACTGCGGGTATGGTGTTCTGGCTTAAGCTTGCTGGTGTCCTCACCAGTTGACAGGCGGTCTTTTATACTACCCCGTCGTCTCTGATGAGGCTAGTCTCAATCCCGCGCTCAACGCAGCCATGCTTCTTTACCGATACGCACCGCTTGCCTCAACACAGGCGAAGAAGCGAGACTACTATGTAAATAATCGTCTATCCTGCTTTTCTTCGTGATTGACTATACAACCTCAGAACTTTGCGAAGGGCCAAGTAGCGTATGCTTTGGGCAAGAACCCCATGTCTGGTAAGTGCGATGCTCGGCCCCAGCGAGAACTATTTCCTGAGATATTGATATTTGCGCCGTTCGCAGTTCCGTACGTTGTGGGTGTGAACCCTAACTCACCGCAGAACCCACACTCGGCGATGGCAAGCGGAGGAAACAACATAAGTGATATCAACAATGATCCTCCACAAGAAGCCCACGTGTTGTATGGTGCTGTGGTCGGTGGACCAGACAAGTACGACCGTTATTTCGACATTCGTAATGACTGGCCAGAGACCGAGGTTCGTTTATTGAAGTTAATACGGTGTCAATGCTCACGTCCTTGCAGCCCGCTCTGGATTACAACGCTCCCATGTTGACCCTTGCTGCTATACAGGTTCTCAACGATACCTCAGATCCGTACTATACGTCTCTACAAGCCGGCACCTATGTATCCAAACGACCACATGGCATGCCATGTGATACAGCATACAAACAGGGATGCAGTGGCCCACAACTTAGTCAAGCTGGGAAGATTGCGATGGGCGCCATCATTGGCCTTGCGGGCGTTGTTATCTTTTCATTGGTCGGGTGGTGGGGATGGTTACTGTATCGCGGAAACTATGATCCATTCTATTAGTTATAAATTGCTCTCATTTCATTGATTTGCTGGCACGTTCACAAAAAAAAAATCAACCCGTGTGGGACAACGCGGCAGCCAAAAGTGTACAGGTCCAAGGAATCATTGTAAGACTAGGCCTCTTGAGCCTTTCACAGTCAAGAAAGAGAAGCCAGAGGTCTGGGGAAGTGACTGTTGGCATCACGGAGGGCAAGGCTGGTTGTCATTCAAGCAACATCTTTATTGGAATCAATACTGTCGTTCATAGGGTCGTCCTATGTGGATGTTCCGGAGGAAGTGGGTAAAGTACGGTTCATTGAGAAGAAGAGGGTAGACTGTACAGCATCGAAGTTCGCATGAAGAGTCCAACTGACAGTTCCGAGTTCCAGCTTGAAAGATTCGACCTAAAGAAGAACCGACTACCTTCATCTGGGGATCCGACTGGTCTTCTGAACGCAGCTGGAAGGAATAGTATTGAAAGGGAGATGATGATGGTGAGTTGTCAGTGGGGTTCGGAAACAGTTTCCCACTGGCAATCTCAGTTTCACATTCCTTCCTCAAAAATGGAATACAACCTTGCCAACTTGTTCAAGGTTCGATGGCTCCGGGGTCTCGTCTTGCTAGATGTAGTGCTCCGGAAGGACAGAGAAAGGAAAATAGTTGCCGAGGCGAAGACCGTCGTGGTCGAAGGTCACGTATCACCTCCCATCTCCGAGTGATTTGGTCCGGCGGCCATTCCTTTACGGCGCGTGCTGGATCATCTGCTAACAACAAAAATAGAATGAATTATCCAGCCAAGGCGAGTTATATATACATCATAACAAGCGAGATCCACATAGATTTCTAAACCATTGAAAGCCCTCCAATCAGGTCTAAGCTAATCCTCTACCGGAAAAAGAAGCTTCAAGGCGGCAAGCCGAGTGGCTCAGTAAACCTGTCGAAGCGAGCTAAGTAAATTGCCACCAACATGTCAACTTTGGCAAGCTTACCTCAAGCACATAGCGTTCTTCTTCCTTCAAGGACTCAAGGAACATGCCTGCAGATTCTCTATCCATGTTTTCATGTTTCACCAATGCGCCCACCAACGCTTCGTAGACGTCTGGCACAGGCCAGGTAGGGCCACACAGGTAGAACGCGCCATTCATGTTCTTCATCATATCCGCCAGCGATCTAGCATCCTCCAACATTTTGTGTTGGATATAGATTTTCTTGGGGCCATCGCGGGAGAACGCCAGACCGGCCTTGGTGATGATGCTATCCGAGATAAAGGCCTCGATCTCCTCGCCATAAAGGAACTCCTGGTGTTGGTGACGAGAACCGAAGTAATAGTATGTAGGGCCAACTTTGACGCCTTGCTCAGCGAGCCATGCACGGTGTTGAAGGAAAGCACGGAACGGTGCAGCGCCAGTACCAAGACCAGCCATAATGATAGGCTGGGTGTCTTGGGGAGGTAACTATTGGTGCATCAGAGGTGTGACAGGGTAGGAAAGTGGTGTATTCGTACCTTCATGACACTGGGCTTGATAGATACCGTCACTTTCTGCCCGATCTTGAGGCTGTTCAGGTATCTTGTACATTGACCATAGCGGGGTTTATCTGAATTTCTATTTAGCGCCTTGCGATCTCGGCGTAAGAAAATGCTCACCGCTCGGGTCTGTCCACTCGACCGTAACAACCAACAGGTCGACACGGTTGCCCACGACGCTCTGTGCACTTGCTATACTGTAGTGCCTAGGCTTGATGTCCCCAATCATCTCGCACAGCGCCTCGATGCCCGGCCGGGCACTGGGGTATCGTCGAAGAATCTGCTCAAAAGTGACAGTGTCCTTCTCGTTCAACTTCTTGAACGTCGACGACCCTTCGGGAGAACCGATGAATTGCAGGGCAAGCTTCTCTACAGGCTCTTGAGCGTATGGTGCAAGGGCGGTATAAAATGACTTGGGTGGTTCTCCAAAGAGGTCGATCTGCTGTTGGAGAGCCTGGAATACTGTACGGCTGTGCATTTTCTCTTCTCCATTGGCAGGGATGGTCACCACCCGATCGGGATCAACTCCGTACCATCTACAGAACTCCATGACTTCCTCTGCATCATTCCAACCGTGCACTCCAAGTGCTTCTCCGATGGCATACTTAAGACCTGTACCATCTGTGTTGAACTCGAGGTGGAACACGTTACGATCGTAATCGAGTGGAGTGAGGCGACGATTGACTGTACATGTCACCAGATAGGTACGTTCTGCAAGCTCAGGGCGGAGAGAAGGAATCTGGGGAAATTCTTCGCTTGCCGGTGGGGTGGGAAGAAGTGGGGTGAAGACCGAGGGAAAGAGAATGTGCTTGGCAGCCTCGTGCCAGGAAGTTACTTTTGATCCATTGTAAATAGTTTCCCCAGAACCGGTATCAACAGCGACGGTATTGAACTCGAAGCGCCTGAGCGCAGATGAGGTTTCACTGGTTGCTCGTAAAATGGAAGATTCATCGTCTAAGGGTAACTTGACCTGAAGAAGCGATTTCCAAGTCTGCGCACTGAGCTTGGATAAAACGTCTTCGGATAAGGCATCAGAAACGAGCCCGCGAGCCAATCTGTAAACGATAGCCTGGTTTGACACTTTCCCGAGGTATAACCTTAACAACGCGAGATAAATGACCAAGCCCTCAGCAATACTTCTCGTATCTCCGGATAGCCCGGATGCTAACTTCTCTGCATCGAGGGTGTACAACCTGATTTTCCGCTGCACGATCGACGCCAATGCCTGGGTTGGAAGGTTTTCAAACAACTCAGCGCTAGACCAAGGTGTGATTACGAGGACAGCCGACCCCGGCTTGGCGGTTTCCAGAACAGAGTGACACTTGAGCAGCTGTGACTCGAGGATACACGTGAAATCCGCCGAACCATTGGAATTCAACGGCAGTTCCAGGGAAACAGGCAGGAAAACATCACCTTTCTTGGAGGAAAGAATGATACGATCTGCGGTGATCCCACCTGCCTTGCTGAAAACGTCATGATCTGTCAATCGACGCATTGAAGCTCCATGGGAGAACGTGTCCGCGATGAGTTGATGGAAGAAATCAATGTGGTTGGACGGTGTGCTAAAGAAAGCAAGCTTCGTCGACCCACTATCCAGACTAAGATCGGTGGTGGATCGAGCGAAGAATGACGCCAGATGGGAGTAGAACTGAGTAGGATCAGAAATGAAATCTTTCCCTTTGTCCGGAGTAATGCGTTGGGCGCGGATCACTGGCCCAGGGCCAGTGGGGTCATATAGAGATGCAAATACGTCTGCGAAAAGGGGACCTCTAGTGGTTTCGAGGGGCACGTCATCGAACACATGGACCTGTTTGGCAGTGGAAGGAATGACTTGTTGGAGTTCATGGGCCCTCCATGGACGGAGAACCCTGACGATCACGGCTGCCACCCCCGATGTCCTGGTAACTAAAGCCTTGGCAAGAAGAGCGAGCTGTCCGTTCAAAAGAACAAATACAGTACGCGCGTTCTTGTCGCCGACGAATTCAAAAGGCGCATAGCCAGCTGCGCGGACAGCTTCCGAAACGGGCAAGTCGGAAACGTTCTGTACATTGTTGTTCGGAACGAAACTGTGACCAACTTCGCGAGTGGCGCTATGATGATCAAAGATGTGCGCCACATGCCAGTCCTTGAGTTTGTAAGCGAGTAGTCCGAGGTCGAGTGATTCCTGCGGAGTCGCGGACAGTATAACAGCCAGGGTCTCGGGGAAGATATTGAGAGAGGTGGAAAGAGAGGCGAGAGTGGGAGAAAGCGCGAACGTCTCACCCACAGTAGTGACGGCGGGGACCTGCACGATTAGCCTGCTGCGAGAAGAAGCGGGGGGTAAATAGGTGAGGGATGGTGCCATTGCAGCGAGGCCAACTGGAGTGGTATAAGCCGTGAGGACACAGCCTGTGACGGCGTCCCTGCTGCTGCCCTCCGCCAGCCGGCCTACGATAGTGAGTCCAGCGCCTGCTCTAGTCTGGAGGGGAATTATAGGGGCAGAATCCTCGAGAGAGGTGGCCCAAGATTTTGTGAGAGATCCAAAACCAACTTGTTCTGCAACGTCGTAGACATAGACGGCAGAGCTTACTGCAGCGCGAGAGGTAAGAAATTCGAGCAGATCGGAGGCAGAGCTGAGCTGAGCTCCGGGAAGCGACAACTTGAGATCGTCGGGAGAAGCAACGAGGGTTGTGGACGAAGAGATCGATGGAGAGACACTGCCTGACATGGCTGACTGTGGTGAATGTGTTGACTCTGGAACTCATTGACAAGCATTTTTTATAAGGAATGACGATCAAATGGTGGGACACGATTGTGCCATGTCGTGCAATACCGGATCACGTGTCAACGGTCCGCCGTTCAGGTACAGCCACCGAGGCTTACCATCCGTTCATTAGTCGCAAGGAGTTAACCCCTCACTCGAAACAAGGTACAGCACCGATACCCGCGTAAGACGAAACACGTTCTACAGTGCCTAGCCATGCGACATCCCGCCTCTTCATCCCACCATCAGACGGCCGACGCTACTCCCTTAGCGTATTGAACATCCGGTCACCCTGTGTTGACCGGATTAGTGAGGCTCGGACCAGCGCTCGCCGTTACTCACAGTGTCACCGAGTCCTGGATAAATCAGTCCATTGCTGGTCAAATCCATGTCCACCGCAGCGACCCAGATCTAGAACAACTCAGTCTATGAATAACACACGAGCGGGACCGTCCGACCTCGAGATCAGGGTAGCTGTCCTCTATATGGCTCAGGCCGGGCTCTGACCCAAGCACGACGAGAAGCTTTATCTTGTTCACTGCGCCATGTGATTTCCAGTACGAACACGGCCAAATGCTACTCACCAGGGATCCCCCAGTCGACCAGCATGGTCAGAGCAGCGCATGCAGTCCCGCCCGTGGCCACGAGCGGATCTAAGAGAAACACCGTATCAACCGGTGGGACCGACGGCAGCTTGGAATAATCTACCAACGTCATCCAGTCTCAGCATCATAAACTTGATATTACTACAGAAGACGAGTACGCGCATTCGACTGGCTGCAGGCTAACTTTTTCTCGAAATAGACCAAGATGGTAAACCGGTGCCGCACTTGTGCGTTCGTAAGCAAATCACTGTGTGAGACCAGGTTCAGGAGGTTATTTCTGTGGGTTCACATACGGGAAAAGCTTGAGGAGCGCATCTGCCATGCCCAGGCCCGCCCTGAGAATCGGTGTCAGGCCGATACGTGGTTTGATCGTAGTGCCCCTGAACGGTGCTATTGGGGTTTCCTACCGGCGGCCATCAGTAGAGCAACCAAAATGCTCAGCGACGGAACGGCCGCTGGATTGAACGGCCGCTGGATTGAATGACGGTGGCACTCACCCCGTCGAATGTTTCTTGCTCGAGATCCCTCGAAGCCTCCACACCCAGAATGAAGCTGATATCATGGATTCCCTACGCAGGCGCCTCTGCTCAGCCAGCGTTGTTTTTTGCTAGGGTGCAACCCACCTCACGGAAATCTTTGGGATTGGTCGTCGCTAACCGGAGTTGCGACAGCCGTGCATTGACGACGGGGTGTGACAAAACATGTCGTTTGCCTGGCATCTCCACGACGATAACGACGATAACGATGACGAAAAGGCGACTACCAAACAAGCAGGCACTACGGCTAACCTGCCTTCCCGTTTAGGCGACTCTCATCGCTTCTTGTACTCGCAGGACTTCAACACGCAGCCACGAGACAAAAGCACCGTCCACTCCTGTTCTGAAATAACCTCCTTTGCCACCTTCTTGAACTGAAATAACGTAAAGTGGCTGTTGCTATCGTCCTGTGGACAGTGTTATTCCCGCTAGTGGTGATGAACAACTCGGACTACCTTCTTTTGAAGCTTGAAGCCGATCGAACCTATCAACGAAGTAAACTCCTTCACGCTCGTAAAGCGGCTCGCAACCTCGGCAATCATCAATTCACCCCTGTCAGCCCTGTTGAGTCTCTTCGAATTAGCAAGGCCTAGACGTCTGCGCACCCTGGTCGAAGGATTCTCCAAGCTTCTCTTATGCATGTGGGCCAGTTGGTATTCATGAGGCTGAGCGCACAAACCACCACATCGACGATCTGAGCTTCTCCCTGAGTGGACCCCGTAGAATGTGGCTCAGAACCTGGCAATGGCACCCGAGAGCATATGTCTGCCTCGGTTACATAGGCACCATCGGAAACCAAATCGAACGATAAGACAGCGAAGTTCCTAGGAAGTAGAGCACGTGCAAGTGCAGCGTCCCCACATCCCAAGTCTGCGATCACAGATTTTGTAGGATAGGATGATAGCTCTGAAACATAGTACGAGACTGGATTTGACGGCCAAGATTGTACTTGACGCCTGAAACCAGTATGGTACTACATCTGAGTAAGCTCACGCCAATGACTTTGTGATCGTTCACACTAACGTCTTGGAAAGTGTTGGTATCATCCTTCATCATCTGAACTGCCTCAAGACTATTGGACTTGTATAGGGTTTCGTTCAGTAGTCTGTAATGGACGGGTTACTTGACACGACGGGGCTCCACGATTGAACGAACCTGAAACGAGCACCATCCAAACTCTTCCTGAAGCTTTGCTGAAGTGGGGTCAGATTGTCAGTGTCCTGAACAACGGTCTGAGAATGCTCGGGCAAGTTCGCAGCAGGCTGAACGTCATGCTTTGCGTCTTTCTTTTTTGCTTTCTTCTTTGGTGGAGCGGTTTTCTTGTCGGAAGTAGGGTTTGGGGAAGGAATGGGAGGTTTCGCCTGGCCATGAGCTTTTCCCGAGGAACGTCGACCCTCTACCTGCTGATCGTGTTGAGAAGGCTGCTTGTCGTGCTTCGTCCTCGTCCTTTTCTTTTTCTTGGACTTGGTCGTATCGTCATCCGAGGCTCCGAGCGAACCTATCAGTTTGTCAAGGTTGACCTGAGCGTTGCGGAGTAGTTCTTGCTCCTCCGAACTGACAGCGGCGCGTTTACGCTTTTTTGATTGGCGCTGTGCAGGAACTGGAGCGGATGACATTGACCAGCCGGGAACGTCGAACAAGGCCATCAGAGTCGGTGCATAAGCGACTTCCACGCCTCCATGCATCGTGTATAAAGAGAACATCCCTCCTTTAATTTCTAAACCTTCCCCTTCCCCTTCGCTTCCAATGAACGGAGCAGGTGCACCTCCTTCACTTAGGACGAACAAGACGTCCAAGTCTCGTTCGCTAGTATCCTCCCGTTCTGCCTTGGATCCTCATCAACCTTTGTACATTTCCGAGGTATTCGCCACATCGACCGCCGTGCACCTCACCTCTGATTCGACCGTAGATCGGAGACACTTCGCCTTTGATACCGGCAAACGGCAGTCAAAGCAAACACGAGGATCCGGCTTCGCGATCCATCAGATGCATGTCCCCTTCTCCTGCCGAAGTGGCAATGGTGGATGATTCTCCCTATCCCTGTCTTTATATATATCACTGAGTTGATCCAGCCCTCGCCCTCCACCTTCACCAAGTATTCCGCCACACCCACAGAAATGACCGTTCCAAAGGCCCCTGCGCAGCGTCAACCTTCATCTGTAGTGCGTCCCTTCGTTATCGAAGCACGACTTTTTCGCATTGCCTTACTAATTATAGAACGGAGAGCCTACCCTTCCCACAAACTCAGGATCTGCTTACGTGCGTGCTGGAATCCTTGTGGAATTCGTTTTCCGACCCTCCCTCATCTAGGAGGAGCTCGCCCTCCTTCACGATGGCGCAAACGATACCCAAGGTCGAAGCAAAGACCATGAACTTCGAACCGCTCCCATCGTCACGCGCGACGCATACGTCGCCGCAGGATACCGCGATAACGGGACACAGTATGGTGTCCTTGGCCGTGCATTGTATATATTGTATGTCAACCAATCCGGGGTTCTCAAGCACCTGATACAGTATCTTTCGTGTAGCAACAAATCGCAACCATATTCCCCAGCGGACCCTCGCCTGTACATCAATACGGTGAGAGCAATTCCACTGGTTTTTTAGGTTATTCATCTCCTGTGCGTCATAGAACGCGCCGTTCTCTGCGGTCGTTTGTGGAGTACAGGGATCTGGAAAATCACATACTGTCTCGATCTTGTTAGAGAGCATGTTTATTCCAAACGTCCGTCCACTTGGCTTCTTGCAGAAGCCTTTGGCTGGTTTGGTTCTTCATTTTGGGGAGGGGGGGCCGGGTGCCAGACCTAGCGAAGCCGCATGGGTGGCATTGTCAGATATACCTGCCGTGCAGACTCCGCGGGTCAAGGTATACGTTTCGCGGTCGTCGCTGAACACGATGACCGCCGTTTATGCTCCTCTGGGTGATCGAATAACGGTCGAACCTCTTCTTTTGAAAAAGAACGAACTCGACGCTCAAGCATTCTTATCTATGATGGCAGTCGGGTCTTCCGACTCTGCCCCGCTTTACATTCAGGGCGTTCTAGTAGGGACATGCTTTCTTGCTTTTTATGGTGGACTAACAAACAAACTCCAGTCTATTTTGAGGGACTTGGGAGAAAATTTCAACTACGACGAGTTCATGAGACGACTTGCGGACAAGAAGGAGTCGTTCAACCCTGCTCAGTTAATGGGACTAGAGCAACGCATGGCGTTGTTGACTTCCTTCCTTGACACCCGACCCCGATCACAGCAAACTGACCGATTCGCCGCAGGGCAATTAACCATAGTTGATCTTTCGGACCCGTTCATCGATCCCGCCTCAGCATGTGGATTGTTCGAGATCATTACCCGCCTGTTCGTCAGAGCGGAGGTCGGAACCGGCAAAGTGCTCGTAGTGGACGAAGCTCACAAGGTCAGTGATGATAAGAAATTTTCATGCCGCTCGCTGACTTTTGACTCTAGTATCTCTCCCCACACAAGACTGTAACCGGGCTCACCAAGTGTTTGCTGACGTTGGCACGCGAACAGCGGCATCTAGCCATGCGCCTGATTATAAGCACGCAAGGTAAGGGCGTTTTCATTCACCCCCTTTGATCAAACGTTTCATTTTACGTCTAGAGCCAACCGTTGTTCCCCCGGTGTTGCTCGATCTCTGCACGGTCGCGATCTTGCACCGATTCTCGTCTCCGTCTTGGTGGGAACATCTGGCCAAACACGTGTCTGCTGACATCTCTGCCGAAGACGCGTTTGACCGCGTGGTCAAACTCGAGGTGAGTTCATCACACGCGGACCTCAGTTCTCCGAGAGCTGACTTTTTTTTTTTTGCAGACGGGCCAGGCCATCGTACTAGCACCCTCTGGGTTTGGCGTGTTCCCGGATGATTCACAAGCTTCTGCCAATCCTGGGGTCCCAAAATTGGGTCAAATTCCTAAGCTGAACCAGTTTGGACGGAGATATATATTGATGAAGACTCGTCGCCGTGTCACAAAGGATGGGGGTGCTTCTATACTTGCCGTGGAGAACTGAGCATGTTTAATAATCCGTCGTCTAAAACCAGTTTCTATTTCCAGGTTCCCATGTAACGTCATATCCAACCTGGGTACAACCCCACGCTAGTGATATTAGGGTAGATTGCATCATATGGCGTCCAATAGAAACGGCAGGCCTGCCGTATGCTTAGGCATGTTACAACTATGTCTTTTTGAGGTGGAAGAGTACGTCATGCAAGTAGAAGAGATGCGCATCACAATGATAAAGAAACCATCTAGTGGGATGGTCCGAATGGGTTCGAAGATAATCACATAGAAATGGTGACTGTCAGGATCAGCAACCGAGAAATAGCAGGTTTGGGATCGGGGTGAATGAAGGATATGGGTGGGGTCAATGCACTACTCGATGCGCATTGGGCTTCCTGGAGGAATAATGTTGAGCGCTATTGGATTCGCGACTTTGCCTCCTGTCCTCTTGTTGCGACGGCCAAGCAATGTCGCATTGTCCATATCTAGCTCAAATCCTCTCGAACCTCCCGTGCGGCGGCCGCGATCACGAGTTCCAGCTCGTCCGTCCCATAAATTCTTCTCTGGGATGACATTCACAATGGCAGGCACATCTGCGTGTCGCGCTGCAACTGCTTTCCCGTCCGCTGGAGCGCCGTTAGCTTGGCCCCGTCGATGGCGCGCCTCGTTAACTAAACTCTGATCATCCGTTTCACCCTCTTCGTCGTCCTCATTGAGCCCGTGCAAGAATCCTCTTGCCCCTGCCCCGCCTCGTCCATTGTAAGCGCGGCGACGAGCACCTTCTTCTTCCATTCTGTGCACTGCGTACGTGATATCGAAGGCTTCCTTCAAGGTTGCCAGCCCTGGAGAACGTGCTGTTTCGAGTCCTCCATGAGCAGCGCTCAAGAGAGGTGAATCTAATGGTGGTGTTCTCGCATAGCTGCTGGGGGATGGTGGAACGCGTGGAGCCGGGTCTGTGTTACACCATGGATGCGCCAGGAATTCGTCTATGGTATATCGTTGAGCTGGATCCACACAAAGTAGGTGTGCTATGAGGTCTTTGGCTAGAAGTGCGATCAGATTGAGGGTGATATAGTCGAGCACTCTGAAAACGATACCTGAACTACTGATGTGATCCCAGAAAGGGCTCAAGAAAGTATAATACCCCCGGGCAACTTTTTCCGTTAGAACATTGATGCTTTCATCATAAAAAGGTGGAAATCCACAAAGGAGCGTATAGAGAACGCATCCGAGCGCCCACATATCGACGCTCTTCGAATATCGCTCATCCTTGACTATTTCAGGAGCGGTATAGCCGACGGTTCCGCATGGCGTCATAGTTTCCTCGTTCCACACAACTTTCGATAAGCCAAAGTCAGCAATCTTCACTCGTCCGATGCCGCCGCCGCCGATATCGGGGATGAATTCGCCCTCATCTTCCTTCTCCTCATCGTATGGGCGCCGGACGACAGCCTGGGATGGGATTATAGGTATTCGTTCAAACAGCAGGTTCTCGGGCTTGATATCTCTACACACGCCAAAGAGTCAACAATGGTGGAAATGTCATTACCTCGTAGACATGCTCACCGATGAACCACACCACGCTCTTCGTGCAGATATCGAATTCCATGGGCAACTTGTAGAATGACGTGCCTTGCAAGACTTTCGCTAAAGTAAGTGAGCTTAACGATCTGGTGAAATAGTTCCCCGCCCTCCATGACTAGGTATACATGTCAAACAACTCCAACCTTCATGGGGGATGATATCTTACGTTCAAGTACAAGGAAATAGTAATCCAGCGATTCGGAGAACGAGATTAACTTGACTATTGATGGATGATTCATCCCGCGCATTATCTGCACCTCTGAGAGGAAGTTAATGATTTGTTATCATATACGGAAGATCGAACATGCCTTTAAGAATGTTTGCACGCTTTAGGCAAAGGGAAAGGAATCAGTTTCGACACATAGAAAACACAACAGAAAGTAAGGATGTCACCTCTGTGACGCGCGGCATTTTCATAAACTGAGCACTGAGAAATTTTTCGCCGGCCTTACAGAGGGACAATGAACGAGATGTGGGGGAGCAGGGACCGGGATGATGGTGAGGTAGTTGAAATGAACTACTGGAGACCGAGGTCGGGTATGGGTACTTACCTGTGATGCGTTCAGTTCGTGCTTCCGAACTACTTTGACTGACAGACGTCATTAGGCAAGGATAAAATCGAAGGCCGAGGTTGACGGGCTCACCGGCTACTTTCCCACCGGTAGTAAGGTCGATCGCTTTGTAGACATTCGAGAAAGCGCCGCTGAGGGATCCACGTTGTTTCAGACCATCGGAGAGGCGTGCACGAGCGCTTACTCTCCCATTTGAGCCACGAGCCTGAATTTCTCGAGCCCCTTGTAGGTAGGCATGTTCGATTTGGGATTGCGCGCGTCTGATGTGGCGACCATGTCTAGTTTCACGGCGGGTTCGGGAAGGGGGTGGGATTGAGGTGCTGGCTCTGTGGGAGGAGGTATTGGTGGATCCTGTTGCTGAGGCTGTCTGATGGTATCCTGCGAGGGGGATTTTGAGTGGTCCTGTGGATCAGATTCAGGCTGGCGATGGTTGTGATGTTTGCGGATGAGATCTGAGCAAGATGATGTGAATGAAGTCAGCCAAATGGGGCGAGAATACGGACTCTTGAAGGCTGCAACCACTGCAGGCATCTGTGTTACTGTCGAGGGGGAGGGGGAGGGAGGGAATGGAGGAGGGAGTAATGATGATGGAGGTAAGTATAAAGGTGCATGCCCTTTTTGTCATTCCAGCCTGTCGTTGGAGCTCCGCTGCCTGACGTCATACAGCCGTTTTCTCATCGCTATCCCTTTTTTGTAGTTAACAGAATGCATCTTTCTATTTTATAATTATTTACATACAAAGCGTTGTCATCGGCACTCTTGTGCAGACGGAACTCGGTCTCTCGGTGGCGTGTGGACGAGCAAAAGGTTTTGCACAGGCGTGTACCCCACCAGGCTCACCGTGCTTGGTCTGTGCCTGAGCACAGAGATCTCGCGCGCGCCAGCTTTCGGCGTTCCCTGAGCAGGATGACTCTGTGTTCCGAGTGATCCAGACCCATCCATCCTCGAGGCCACCTCTCGCCTGCCTCCTGGATCATGCCGTTCTTCATCATGCACTGATTCGTTCGCGTTCCCATTCGGGCTGCTTGCAATGACGAATACGCCTGCAAACGTAGCCGCACAGCCATAAAGAAATGTCACCATTTCATGGAATGAGGCCCGTCGAAAGTCACCATACAGGACCGCGGATCCGATAACTGCGGACAACGTGAAAAAAACAAATTGAGTCGGAATGACGATTTTGGAGTCAAATTGCTTTAACGCTCGGTTGAGATATCGAATCTGCAGGATTCCTGTGACGACGAGCACCTATAATAGTCGATCAGCGCAAGGTCAACATGCGGACTGAGGAGCTACTGACTGCTAGAACAGGGTACGTAATCCATTCCGTCATCATTTTCGCCCATTCCTGGGTCAGAAGAGTCGATATTGCCTTCGTCGCTAGCACTGTGAAACCACCTGCGTCAAGGTTAGCCTGTTATTCTGCATGTGTTCATAGAACCCACCAAATATAGCACATAAACCAATATCAATCACAACTACACGCCGTCCTAAACCACTTTCACTAAGACCTCCGAGGATGATCGCAGATACCAAATATACGAGTGAAAAGATCACGAAAGGACGTTGGGTGATCGCCTCGATGAGAGCATCAGGTGTCAGGACGGGTGCTGAACCATCCGACGATGGTGAAGAGAGTACCACAGTTGTTGCACCGATAATGGCAAGCATTATTCCGATTATGTCACGCTACGTATATACATTAGGCCCGCTGCGCAATTGCAGAGAGTGTGCTTACCGGGCGGAAGCGTTCGTTCAGAAGCAAAGGTGCGAAAAAGCAATTCGCAACGAGGGCAAACTGGAGTATGATTGAATCAGAACGGTCGCCGTGAAGGGTGAGTTGGATATTTTACCGTCCCAAGCGGCGCAACGACAGAAGCGGGTGCGAATGCATAAGAGATGAAGTTCCCAGTCTCACCGATATTCATGAGAATAAAGCCCGACCACCTAGATAAATAAGTTGGAGTGGGACCCAAAAAAGCGCATGAGACAAACCAGAGTTTGGATCGCAGGTAATCACTCTCTTTTCTGTCTTTATTCATATCCGTGTTCTGGGAAGAAACCTTTCCTTTGCCTTGGTGATTGATCCGCGCAGGTCCTGGGATAAAGACGTCGTCGGCAAGTGGCGCTGATCTACCCGAACGATCCATGCGAGAGTTCGACGATTCGGATGGCCCGAATTTCAACTGCGGAGGTATAAACTTTGAAGCGAAGGAGGGTTTTCGTGGATGCCGCGTTGGCCGGGAACTGCTGCTACTTCTGCGGCTCCTAGCATCATCCATGGGAACAGGAACGTATTTGGACAGGCCATAGGCCGCTGTAGAGGATTGTCCGGGGGATCGGTGGGGAATGAGCGGCTGTGTCTCGAAATGCTCCTCGTCCTCCAGGGCGTCGAGACGAGCGACAGTATCCGAACGTGAGACGTGCCAGGTGTTCAGATTGCACCTTGGTTGTCCCGGTTCCGTGCCACTGCCGTCACGCGCGGGGTCGAGTCGTAGATGGGCGAGTTTCTGGAGGTTGAGGGCCAGCGATATGAGGACGTTGCCAGCGATGGAGACACTGATACCGATGGTGGCCTGTAGGGTAAGGTGGGGTAGGACGATCCCGGGGCCATCCACGACCCAGGACATTGAAGACCTGAGTGTTTGTGCTGAGTGAGCCGCTGTTCGTTCCGAAGAGAGAAAGTCCTTCCCACACGTGGACCGACAGCCTTTTCAAGCACTCGCCAACGCCGCACACCGAGACAAGCCATGCGCGCACAACACACCGCACACTCCTTTCCCGCCTTCCCAGTCTACTCATGCGTGTTCATTGCCGATGACCAGGTCGTCGTCGGGGCTGGAGGCGGCGCTTCGAGGACAGGAATAAAGAACAAATTGGTATGCACCCTACGCGTCCCGGTATGCTCTTTCACTCACTCTGGACTAGAGACTGTTTCGGGTATCTGACGACAGAAAACTGGAAACTTTGAGCGAGCTGGAACTCGAAAGAGGTGACGATGCGCCAATGAGCATGGCTGCGCATCCTCAGGTATCACTACTTTTTCAATGCTATGCGGACACTCAGTTATCCAGCGTTGCAGAGCAGGACTCTCGTATGTGGTATAAACAGCAACGCCGAAGCGATGGAGAAACGGGAGAATGAGAACTGTAGAAAGTTCTCAGTGGGCACCGACGAGCACAAGTACTTACTTCCATTCACCAATTGTTCGCCGTTAAAACTTGACTCGGTCACCCAAGGTTTGCACAGCTTGTGACCCGTGGCACGCTTGCTTCTGGCGACTTGGATGATTATCAGGTTCGTTAGTTAATCAGCATGAGCAATATCATATTTACTCGACCTCCAGCGTGTCACCGTCCTGTCACCGAATGGTAGACATTTGATTGTTGCAGGCGCTCATGATGTAATGCGTCATTCATATACTTTACACCTACCTCAACCAAACTCTCCAGTTTTCTCTTCTCCGTTACGACACACTTTTACCTGTCGTTGCCTCAACCCACGTTGCCAAGGGAGAAATATACGATGCTACTTTCTCTTCATCGCGCGTATGTACAACCTCTTTCTATTATTGCCACCTCTTTGATGACCCAATGACCCAAGCTCTTTGTCGCTGCTAGTTCGACAGTTTTGGTGTACACCATCCCTGACTACGCAGATGACGAAGAACCTAACGCAGCAAGAGATAGCATTTCACGCTCTGCCTCTCCGGAGCAGCTCAGTTTGATTAAATCCATCGATGTTCCCTCGATATCGGGACTTCCCCCTCAATCAAATGCCACGTTCCGTGCTGCACGGTAAGTCTGCTAGCCCAACCTATTTTATCCTGCTCACTATTTTTGTAGGATACACCCTGCCCATCAAGACATGCTGTATACCGTGGTCAATGTGACCCTACCTCGTGTTAAACGCGCGAAGCTTGCCAAGAAGCGAGCATATGTGTTAAAATGGAGAATTTCTAAAAAGGATGGTTCCATCGATGTCCGCCTAGAAACAACCCGCAAAATATGTGACGCTAACCTGACGTGCTTTGATATAAGGTACGGTTGGTGTTTCAACACGTGTGTTTCAACACGCTGAACAAATTTTTCTTAGCCCGGACGGTAGGCTACTCGCGTTCGGTGCATCTGACCTTAGTCTTGGCGTTTTGGACTCGAGTACTTTGACTGTGAGCTGGATTGTATCGCGCTGCACCACGATACTAACCACCCGAGAACATTAGCCTGTATTATCCATCTTGAAAGCCCACGAATTTCCGATCACCACTCTCCGATTCAGTCCTACCTCAAAGCTACTCGTGTCTGGTGGCGTTGACAGCTCCATACGTGTCATCAGCATTCCTGAAGTCTTCGGGGGCCAATGTAAGTCGTCCTCCCCTATTTATGCGTGTCTCTACCTCATGTTACCTTGTAGCATGGACCGCCATTATTCTCATCATCATTGCTATACTGGTCTTCCTCATCGCTGTCTGGATGCAGCAGTGAGACAGCAGACGGCTTTAACTTACTTCATGCTGTCGCTTCTTGTATTTATGATACATATTAGATCGTGCTAAAAGTACAACAGACGCATGTTGATGCTATCCGATCAGTCGTAGTCCTCTTCCTCTACCAGTTTCCGCTTGACACCACTAGAAGGCGTGCTGGTCGTCTGCACTTCCTCCATCGCCTCGTCTGCGTTGCTGTCCTCCTCGTCTTCATCGTCTCCGGCCCCTCCAAACAAATCTGCCTCCTCTCCATTCTCGCTTCCATCTTCCGGCGCGTCGCCTGCAATGATCGGTGCCGGGGTCCCTGCCATCTCGACGTCCGTGGGCGTTATCGGCGCGTTCGTGAGCGGAATCGCAGCGGGCTCCATGTCG
>JBBPME010000031.1:81497-102614 GCA_038090155.1 Rossbeevera pachydermis
CCTCGTCCTCCTGCGCGGCCAGCCCTTCTTCTTCTTCGTCCTCCTCTATCTCTTCTATCTCCTCGTCGTAGTGCGTCACCGTCGGCGGAGGCTTGTTCGGCAGGAGGTCGAAGTTGACGGACGTCAGTGCCTCCGACGGCGGCGGTAGTCGCACGCCAAAGACTTCGGGTGCTGCAGGGAGAGGCGTCGCGTTCGTTTGCGACGCGAGGGACATGAGGTACTACGAGACGTGGTTCGTAAATAGACCTCGGGGACGTGGGCATCGGGGGACACACCTCCTTGGGCACGCGGCCTCCGAACTCCCACCCGACGCGTGCTTGCACGGCTAGGACGACGTCGTCCATCTCGATTTTGGCCATTCCGGAACGTCCGGCATGTTCTGCGTACACTTGGGCGTCTGAGAGCACTTGGATCGTGTAGCGGTGCGCAAACTCGAGGAGCTGGTGGAGCACGCCAGGCTGGGTATCCTGGACTGTGGGGGTCGATGCGAGGAGGAGTGCGATCGCTCTGGCCGTGGGCGGAAGCGTTTCGGAAGGAGCTTGAGGACGAGACATGGTCAACGTTATGTCGTAAATAAATTCGCCGTGGGATGTAAACGGAACAATTTTAATACTACAGAAAGGTAAAGAAATACAGTTCGATATCGAAGTAACAACATCCAACGCAATACCTGCGTCCCAAATCGAAGAAAAACTAACACAGGCGACTACTAGTAACGAACAAATTCCATATGGAATCTAGGCTATAAACCGAACATCTCTTACAAATATTAAAAAGATCAATCAGCGTACAAGACGTGTTTCTCCGTACTTTCTAGCCAATCACGCAAGTCATGGTCGCCCCCGAGTCCGATGAAGTCGTGGTGGAGGCTATCACGGAACCGCAGGTTGGATATACTTGGACCGAGGCGAGCCTGGACCTTGCTCATGAGCTCTGAGTGAGTCACTCTGGGGTGAACACGAATCGCGATCAAGTCATCAGTGACACGGTCGAATATCTTGATCTTGACAAAGGCAATCTGAGGGTTGCCTGCAGACATGGGGGGCGCATTTAAGTTAGTGGTGGCCGATGAATGGGACCGGGACCGGGATGTGAAGGATGGCTGAGAAGAGTGTAGGGACGAGGGCGAAGAGGCAGCATACTCGGGCCATGGGGTACTCGAGGTGGTCGATGCACGTGATGCACGTAAGACATTGCTATGACCATTGGATCGCTCACCGGCAGACTTTTCGTCGTTTTGGTGATCTGCGTGGCGGACGGAGGAGAAAGTGTCAGATCGTTTTTGGGGATTATGATTGTGATAGGCGTTCTGAGAGGGAGTATGATCTTCGCCATAATCTGAGCCGTCGCTACGGTCCTCGCGGTCAGTTAATTTCATTTCGCCAAGGGTGTCCCGAACTTCCTCTTCGAAGTCGGGTGAAGCCGGATCAGCATTGTCAACCTCTGGGGTGTCCTGATCTCCACTTTCGGCAAATAGTGCGCTTATTTCGTCATAGCGGGGCTCGATGTCATTTTCCACATCACCCGGTTTGAGAGAAAGAAAGTTGCGAATGAGCTGATGCTCCAAGATGTAAGATGCTCC
Source organism: Rossbeevera pachydermis (assembly GCA_038090155.1). Lineage (NCBI taxonomy): Eukaryota > Fungi > Basidiomycota > Agaricomycetes > Boletales > Boletaceae > Leccinum > Leccinum pachyderme. The sequence continues at coordinate 83,080 of JBBPME010000031.1, forward strand.
AACGGAGTTGAGGGCGCAAAGCTTGCGGATGTATTGGTCGAGCTCGACACGTCGCACGGCAGTGACTTCATCATCGACATTTTGGGCGGGACCAGGCATGAAGGGAAGAATGCGGCTTGAGCCAGGTTCGCGACCAGCCTCTTGGGGGAACATCTCGAGAAGACTGACTTGGAAAGCGTAAAAATCGTTGTAGGGCCTAAAAAGGACGAGTTGCTTAGCCTTGGGGAGAACATGTGGATCGGTCGGATCATAGGGCTGGAAGATGGCATCGATACGGAACCAGTATTCTTGCATCTCGTAGTGAAAGGAGACGACCTCTGCGGAGAGCAGAATGCCGTCTGGGAGGATGACAGGAGAAGGTGGACGGGGAGGGGAATCAGAGGTGGGGATGGGGGTGGAAACGGGTGGAGGTGAAGTGGGTTGGATGGGGAGAAGAGGAGGCTTTGTCTGGGTGTAAGGGCTATTGTAGACGGGGGACTGGTTGTCGTCGATGACACCGAGAGAAATGCTGTTCTGCTTGTAATCTATCATGGCCTTTTTCCAGTCCTCTACCTTTGGAAGATCGCCGCGATCCATGAGGACATCCAGATCTTCGACGGGACGGTTGGTTGCGGGATCACGGAGCTCGACGAAGGAGGCGGGAATGAGACCAGGACGGCCGAGCCTGCCGATGGGCTTGGCGACGAACCACTCGCGATTGGACTGGGCGACGACGGAGATTGGATCGCCGGCTTTGGCGTCGAGCTCGTCGGCACGCTCTGCGGCGAAGTCGTGGAGGACGACGGCGTAGAAGACGCGGGCCTTGGGGAGATTTGAGGTGGAGATGGGGCTAGAGATGGCATGTGCTGTGACGGGGATGGTGGAGGTGCGAATGCTGAAGAAATGTGAGGAGGGACACGAAGAGAGGGGAGATAACTGACGGTGGAGGGTTCTTTAGGAATTCCTCGAACATGTTCTTTGGGACGAGGCCGCGTGCGCCTGTGACGGGGTTGTGGGCCTCATACCAGGGACTGTCAGTGTCTGAGTGGGCTGTGACGTAGAAGAAGTCGCCCTTTTGAAAAGGCAGTTCCTGGGGCGAGGAAGTTCTCGAAGATCCGATTGCACGGATGACTTTTTGTGGTACTGAAGAATGCTTTGATGTCTGTATGGGAAGTGGCGTAGAAATCTGGAGACGGTGGGTGTCTCTGACGTTGAGGGACTTGCGGAGGCTCTTCATCGTAGCGTAGGACTGACAACGCCCTCTGCGAGATATAGCCTGTATTATGTAATACGAACAATACAAACAGCTCTTGATTGCGACCAACCATGGCTGCGCGAAAACTGCAGAGTAAGTCTCGTTATTGTCTGGCTTTCTGACATAGAACGACGCTCTGCTTACAGCCGAGATTGACCGCACCCTCAAAAAGGTCTCAGAGGGCGTTGAGCTCTTCGAGAGCATATACGACAAGATGCAGGCCTCCACAAACCAGACCCAGAAGGAGAAGCTCGAGACCGACCTCAAGACCCAGATAAAGAAGCTCCAGCGTCTCCGCGATCAGATCAAGACATGGGTAGCAAGCAACGACATCAAAGACAAGTCCGTTCTCCTCGACAACCGACGGCTCATCGAGACCGTACGTCCTCTCTTCGCATCATTCCTGCCTCCGTCCGTTGTTGCTCGCCGCCCACCAGATTCTCACTTTTCCCGCTCTTAGCAAATGGAAAAGTTTAAAGCCTGCGAAAAGGAAATGAAAACCAAGGCATTTTCCAAGGAGGGCTTGACCCAGTCTACCAAACTGGATCCGAAGGCTCAGGAGAAACTAGAGGTCACCTCCTGGCTACAACAATGCGTCGAAGACCTCACCCTCCAAGTCGAGCAGTCGGAAGCAGAGATCGAATCCCTCCAGGGTGGTGGCAAGAAACGCGGCAAGGGTCAGTCATCGGCAGCCGGTCGTTTGGATGGTCTCGAGCATCTCAACGAACGTCGAAAGTGGCACGTTAGCCGTCTCGAACTCATCCTTCGCCTCCTCGACAATGGCTCCCTCACTACAGACCGCGTCCTTGCTCTCAAGGAGGATGTAACATATTTCGTCGAGAGTAACACTGTATGTCTTCCTCTATATACTCCCTCCTCCTCTCATCTCCTCCGCTAGGAAGAGGACTTTGACGAAGACCTGGGTCTCTATGATGATCTCCGCCTTGAGGAAGAGGAAGAGAAATTCGGTTTGGCAAACGATGACAACGACGGCACCGACGATTCCGACGCACAAAGTGAAGGTAAGCAAGCCACTCGTCATCACTCTCCTGGGTCTGTCTGATGTTGTAACAGAACCACTACAAAGGTCAACCAAGAAGCATGACAAGGACGAGGAGAGCGTTGCAAGCGGTAGCAGACGAGACGATAGTCCTGTTCAGAAGAAGGCCACCGTTGGTTTACAACTACGGAGTGCGTTTCCAGTTCCTTCCATACTTCTTAGTCTGAACGATAGCATACAGAGGCCTCGATAGTAACGGAGTGTGAGTACTCCGTTTGCGTCGCATTCGTAGCCGGAGTAACACAAAGGTCTAGCGAAACCGCCACCAAATCCCAACTTTGCTCAGCAACCAATGTCTAGCATACTGAAAGCAGGTCTACCTCCTGCTCGTCCTCCAGCAGCGTTGCCTCCTATCCGATACGCTACCGCTGCCGCTGCTGCGGTATCCTCGTCTCCGACGACAATGGCACCGTCAACACCAACAACCCAGGCGACATCAATCGTATCAATGACCTCCGCCTCGGTACCATTAACAGCACCGTCAATAGCACCTTCCATATCACAGAGTTTGGCTGATTCACAGCTATTGTCGTCGCCAAGTCTAACTCACCCTTCGGTAACGAGCCCGATGTTGTCGTCGGCGTCTGTATCACATCAGCCAGATGGTTCTTTCTACTCAGGCCAAGATTCACCTGCAATATCAGAAGCAGTCCCAAGCTCTGTGAGCGGCCCAGCAGCATCTTCATCTCCACAACGCACAACGCTGCAGAAAGGTATGTTTACTCGATTCCACGTGATAGCCTTAGGTAAGAGTCACTCTAGAAGCGGTAACGTCACCGATGCTGCCAAGGGCAGCTTCCCCGGCTGTTCCAGTACGTTTTCCATCCACCACCTACTCGGAATGAATTTAACGTGTGCAAGCAGGAAGTCGTTCCCTCAGATACTCAACAGCCCCAATCCAATGGCACAGCCCAGGTAGCTCAGCTCACCGTACCACAACCTGCTTCAACTGCTCCTTTGTCCCTTCCTCGGCTGGTTCAGCAACCTTCTACTCCTGGGCTACCTGTGCCTTTGAGCGCACCTTCACAACCTCCCCAGTATCCTCCTGGTGTCAAGGTCCCTGCTTCCACGGAACAACAGTCGGCGGTGCAAGAACAGCCCACCACAGGAATGCTCAGACCGCCGTCAGCAAGCCATTCGCAGGCCCCAAGTCGGCCAGCGACCAGTACATTCCCAGGATCATTGTCTGATCTAGTTGCGTCGTTTGAGACTGTGAAACAGAAAGGTAAGTTACAAACTTACTTAGCCGTACGATTCGTCCGAACTATCCATAGCCCCCCATCGTATGAGTAATTTGGGAGAAGTTCACAAGCTTCTGGAAGGCGGCTACTCCCATGCTCCCCAGCCTGTTGACACGGAAAAGTGAGGTTGCTTTGATGTGGCAACGTGTCGTACTTAATCATTTCCAGGCCCAAGTATTATGTGCCTCGACACCCTTTCAGCACCCCGTCGTTTTACCCTCAAATACCACATCCGGTGTTAAGCTCGCCCGCTTTGTTCTCCCAGATAGATGTAGAGACGTTGTTTTACGTCTTTTACTACCTCCCTGGGACATATCAACAGTATGTTTGTCCCCTTATGTACGGTTAGACGACTGATCGCGCTGCATAGGTACCTTGCTGCTAAGGAGTTGAAGCGTCAATCGTGGCGATTCCATATCAAATACCTGACATGGTTCCAGCGACATTCAGAGCCCCAGGCCATCACCGAGGAGTACGAACAAGGTGTATATGTCTACTTTGACTGGGAAGGTTCATGGTGCCAGCGCAAGAAAAGTGATTTCCGATTCGAATACCGCTATCTCTCGGAGGATTAAACTTTTTGGTGCGAACCGCATCTGCATCCGACTCCATGTTCTGCTCGCGTTTAGTACTCAATGTAATTTACTTAACTGCAGCGCAATATTTGTTTTCATACTGTTCATTGGACTCTAATGAATGTTCATGCATTACGAGTGAGGATGTCAACTAGTTATTCAAGTTCGACAACCGCCCCTAGTGCTTCAAAGGTCGACTTTAGTTTATCCGCATCTTCTTTTGATAGATTCTCCTTGAGTACTTTTGGAACGGACTCGACGAACTTCTTGGCCTGTGAGTAGAGGGTCGCAGGGATATGCACGTTAATTCGCTATCGAAGTAACAGGCACGCACGTCGATGAGAGTGAGGTTCGGTACCAACGCCTTCACCTCGCGAATAATTTTGGGCTTGGCAGTGGCGTCAAAAGACTTGAGCATGACATTGAAGATCGTCTTCTCCTTCGGTTTCTCCTGCAAAGGAAATGAAATTTGCAAAGACGTGTAGCGAACATCGTTCCCACCTCGGCTGCAGCTTCTTCTGCGGGTGCGGCAGCAGTAGGAGCGGCCGCAGAAGCAGATGGCATGGCAATCTCTTGAATGTTTAACCGCGTCTGTTAAAAGGGTTAGGAAGGTCTACCAAGGAAACACGGTTCTCGCCTTGAGCAGCGACACGAGGTCAGCGGCCTGGAGGAGCGTCAAGCCTGAGATGTCGTCCACTATGCGACCAATCCTGGGGTCTATGGGCGCTGACGAGGAGGAGGAGGATGGTGATTCAGAAGCTTCCGCCGCCGTTGCGAACCATCTCGACGATCGGCCTGTTCGAGCAGCAAGTGCGAGCGAAGACGACAGAGACCGAGAAGCGCGAAGGGTTGTGTGCAGACAGCGGCTCTACCATTTGTTCAGCCTTTCGACAAGAAACGAAACGAAACGTGAACTTACTGTCATGGTCGTTTGGCTTTGAATTTTGAATGGACGCGGTAACGAATTTGGATTTGTTGTTTTGTTGGTAATTGTGTACACGTGCAGTCCTGTCACAGAGGCCTACACGGCTTTCATGGCGACCGCGACCAGTGGCATGGCACGTTTCAGTCCGTCCAGATTGTCGTTTTGGATTGACAGAATAGGAAAGAACGAGCAACCGTGACCCAGCGCTGCGCTCTTCATGCTTCCCCATCTTGAGCTGCGACATTCTGCATGCATTGACATGTGGAGAAACATGGCCGAACAGATACTATAATCATCACTGATATCATCGGAGCACATCTGCACTTGTCCGGCGCAAGTAGCTGAGATAAATGACGTTTGAGAACAACTTTGGACAGTACGAAGTTGTCAATTCGAAATATAATCCAACACGACCAACGGCTTCAGTAGTTGCATGAAACTGTTGCAATTTTATTGGAGCTGTTGGTCACGTTGACGGTATTTCTCAGTGTTCGAGGGTCATTCTCAGATGCTGTTTATCATGACTACTTGTGTCAAACTGCCACAGACGCGGCGACGGGACCTCAGTCGATTGACCTGAAAGCAGTGTCGTGCTGTCGACGACGATTCTAAAAAGGAGTCTTTAATGGCCTGGGTGGTTGTGTTGCCTTCCGTTTCATTTCTCCTCATGGCGGCCATGGATCTAACGTATGTTCGTCACTCTCTCCTCTCTATTCACCTTCTTGATCGTTCGTCTCAGCTTCGGTGTTGCCTTTCTCGGCGTCATCTGCGCAGCGGTGTGAGTACATGGCCCCATCGTCGATCCCCCTCCCGTATTCATGGGCCCTTCACATAGTCTATATGGATGTGTGTATCACTACATTTATTTTCTACACTATTCAATCCAGGAACGCTAGCTACTTGCATCCAGATCTGGTACTACTTCACCCGATATCCTTCGGATCCATGGTACAACAAGCTTCTCGTTAGTCAATGCAACTTACTTGCCATCTTGTTCTGATCTTGCGGTACATCAGGTCATTGCTACCTTTGCGTCAGAAACTATCCAACAAATTTTCATTACGCACCAAAGCAAGTACAAATCACCACCTCGCTGGTATATATGGACTTACCTTCCCTTAGTCTATACGTATCTCATCACCTACTTCGGAGACTTTGAGATGCTTGACCACATTGTCTGGTGAGTGATCTCCCTATTCTCCAGGAACTTCTGCTTATCCTCCGGTAGGACAAGCATGGTGCGTCATGGGTTTCGTTGCCGGCAGCGATTGACTCATTGTATCACTCAGGCCGAAGTATTCTTTAATGTGTGTAACAGTTCGGCTTCGTTGCTCTTCCTAACTGATAGCTCGCCATGCATGCAGGCACTCACGACAGTCTTTGTCCAGTCCTTCTTGGCATGTCGCATTTGGAAGCGTACGTGTTTTTATTTCCTGACGTGCCCTGTATTTCAAGTTGAAACTACTCACAGTCAGTAACAAGGACATGTTTATGACCGTTCCGGTTGTAAGTCTGCATCATTCGGGTTTCATGATTAATTTCCGATACCTTTTTATTTATTTATAGCTTTTATTAGTTTTCGCTCAATTCTGTACGATATGCATGCACCAAAACTTACTTGCTACTAACATTGTACTTTCAACAGCTTTGAGCTTCAGTGAGTGATGTTGCAGTCCACTTTGCCCGGAACCACGGTTGATACCAATTGCCACATTGCATAGCTTTTGGCGCCGAATCGTGAGTTTACGTTTCCTACTTCTCGTCAACGTTCGCCTCAGTCACGTTCAGTTCGCGTTATCAGACATTTGTACAGCTTGAAGGACTGATGGTAGACGAAAAAAAAAGCTTCGTTTTGTGAACTACTCGCTGATCGTGCATTCAGAGTCTTTCTTTATCAGTAAATGCAACTGCTGCCGCAGGAAATATCCTCATCACCATACTCCTGTGCTATTTATTGGCAAAGTCGCGAACTGGCTTCCGGAGGTGAGTTTACCCTACATTTGCTCGTTGCATGTTCTCAATATTATGGTATCAGATCTGATACAATAGTCAAGAAATTGGTATATATTCTTACTTATATTTATGAAACTTGAGAGTTGAAAACGACCATGATCTAGATCCTGTATAGCTTCAACACCGGTCTCTTGACCAGGTCGGTTTTGCGATCTGACCATAGGGCGTATTGCTGACCCCACTCAGCATGTGTGCCCTCTCTTCACTGATAACGGCATGTGTCGTCGTTTTCCGTATGGTTTTATCGCTAATCTCCCAGCAGGCTCTTGCGTTTCCAGGCACATATATATATGTTGCATTTTACTTTTGTTCTGGTCGACGTACGCCCTTGAAGTACCCCGAGTGGGAAAAATTATATTGATGTGTTGTTTTAGTGTATGGTAACTCCCTCCTTGCCACCCTCAACTCGCGCCAGGGACTCAAGAGTCAACTGAATAGCGAGGAATTGTCGCTTCCCTGGCAGGGTCGTTCGGAGAGGAGTCGCAGTAGGGTAGCATCGCAATCAAAGGTAGGCTTCTGGAGAAACGGAATCGAACATGCTTTCATGATCATTCCAGCATTTTCCAACCAATATTTCCATCAAAATCGACACTACGCGAGAGCTTGTCCAGGATGAGGTGAGTATGAAATATAATCATAGGCTCTTGGTCTAATCACCAGTGGCCAGCAACACTCGGCGTTGAGTGGGGACATGAAGGATAATGTAATTGTTTAAACTAGGCTACCGGATTCAATTCTGGGGTGACTTGGACCCGGAACGACGACCGTACGATCGGATGATAAGAGTTTAGCGCAGTATCTTTGCGGAGCCACCACGTTTGGAATACTATAGTATCACGGTGATGATAGGAGTGATCGATCAGAAGTACGAGCGCTACCGCCGAATCAATCGACACTCACCCTCGATGTTCAGAAGTGACAGCTCCCAGATGCCATTGAATGCGAGCACTCGATCTTGGTGGTCGACAATGAATTAGTGACAGATGGTTTGAATTAGTACGTCATTGAAAGGATACGACGAGATTTATTGACAACAGTGAACGTACGGATTTGATGGGGTCGGTGTGAACCTGCATGCTAACCCGCTAATGATTACTGCTTCCTTTTCCCTCTCTTCACAGTGTGCAACTGTCCTCCTCTATCCCGGCGTTCCCCAACCACTATTCATCCGAATCCCGCAGCTAGAAGGCGTCTCATGTCTAGTGCGAATTATGGCATGCTGACCGATTTTTTCGCGTATCTTTTGAAGTTTTGATGGGTTTGATATGAGTGTTGTAACTAAATTTGGTGGTGTATGAGAGATCAAACGTTATGTAAATCTATGGTCTCCTCAAACCGAATCTTTGCCGTGCCGAGGAAGTACTGCCATGGCATGACAGATGACGAACTTTAAAATTGACCTACCTGACGAGGCTCTACAGTACTGCTGCATAAGTAAATTGGCCCAGGATCAACAGAGCGTTCTCGAGCTGCAATTTAAGCATGATTCATTGGATATTCCTTGCTGAAGGTATAGTAGGAAAAATGAGCATTCGTTTGGATAATGATTCTGCCAAGAATTCAGAATGGACATAAACGATGGGATTGGACTAGCGCGGATCGGTATCCGTGTAAACCATCGTCGGTGTCTGAAAGAACAACACTGACCCCATAAGTCATGTACACCTTGACAGGAGTTACTGGAAGTGAATGGATCGGTTATGAGTCGTGGTTGCTTCGGAATTACTAGTTGATATGTCAGATATTCAAGTTTCGTGATTTGAATCACTCACCATACAGTAGTAGCTTAGGTTAGACCGGAATTTGCTCGGCAAGAAAAAAACACAGACCTTAGTATTGTATGGCCCCACCCAATACAAAGCTTGAGTTTTCACAGCCACTGATTGACGAAGCCCACAGATTTCCGAGTCGCATGACCTTCTTGTGACGTAACTTACAATGACTTGCCAATTGAGTGCCAGTGGGTGATTCTGAATGTCCCGATGAACCTGGGGCCAACCCCTTTTTTTGGACTACTGCAGTCGACTAGTTGAACTGTGGTATTCGCATGTAAGGCTATCCAGCTGTCTTTTTTTTGGTAACTGGCAGCCTAGACCTAAGTTGAAAGATGAGTTGCAGACGGGTGCGTCGGATGGGAATGTTTCACGGCGTGTTTCAAGTTGACCCGGATTTCTCCATTTGCATTTGTTACTCGACTCCGCGTAGATGCCATTGCGGCACGGTCGTTCTTCTCGAGGGCCGTATGACAGACCCGGCAGGTTGGTTCTTGGGGTTGATAATCGCAGTGCAGCGCCAAAGAATCTGATACAGCATTGAACAGTTATTATCGCACTGCAAAAACATGTTATGTTTTCAATGAATGAGCTGTTGTAGCTGACAAGCACCGCGAATCAAAAGTGTCAATCAAGCCTGACGATCATGTCAAGACGCATTCCCCCCATATCTCGATCGATCTCTCCGACATATACTACTACATTGCGGATATCCCGGATGTTGTTTTCAAGTGCCACGTGCGACAAAGGAAGTGATGCCACTTCATTTCGTTGACATCATCGTCGGGTCGACGTGAAGGTGGGGACTCTCGTACTAGGAGGCTCGCGTAGCCGTGAATCACGGCAGAGAAAATGCTTTTGCAATTGGTACACCGCTTTCTCTCGAGATCGGCAATCACATACTCTTCCCAGATCCATAGCTGGTGCTCTCGCAATCACATAAATCACCCTCCCGTTCACTGAGAGACATACCTTGCCTCCCCCGGTCTCCAATCCTTGTTCTTCCCCACTACCTTTCACCAATGGCAACTTTGGATAGCACGTAGGTCCTCCTTCTCCGTACCCTCGTTCATTTGCTAATTATTCATGTTAGTTATGGTGCCCTCTTGGTTGGGGTCCTCACAGCAGGAATGTGAGTATACCATGTACAGTATTGTGATTTCGACCAGTGATTGTCTCATGCTCTTTCTCTTATATAGCATGTACGGTGGTGAGTGCTCATATACTCCGTTTTAAAGCATTTACTTAGCAAATGCTAGTCACCTGTGCTCAGACATGGCACTACTTCGCTCGCTATCCTTCCGACCCATGGTATTGCAAGCTGCTCGTAAGTCTGCGCTATCTTCTCTTTGATCCTTTTCTAACCTAACGTTTAAGGTCACTTCTACCTTCCTCCTAGATACCGGCCACCAGGCTGTAATTACACACACTAGTAAGTGCAATGATCCACCGAGAGATATGCGTAGATTTCATTTATCCCTAGTTTACACATACGTTATCACCTACTTCAGACGCAACGATGGCGGGGTTCTCGTTTGGTGAGTGGGCTGCTAAGTATTTGTAAATACAGCTGTGCTCATTTTTCGTCAGGAGTGTTATTGTAGGTTATGGGTTTCCTTCGTTAACAGTGACTAACCAGTTATATGATCCAGGGGGAAGTATTTTTTAATGTGCGCATCTCGGGCTCCCATTGCCTCACCGCTCTTTAGTTTACAACCATACGTGCAGGCACTTACTACACTACTCGTCCAGTGCTTCCTGGTCATGCGTATTTGGAAGCGTGCGTTCCTTTTGTTGTCTAATCTGATTCAACCACTGAGTCTATATGCAGTCAGCAATAAGAACTGGCTTATGACCTGCTCAACTGTGAGTGCATGTCCTGGAGAACATAATCAGATTTTTGATTAAATTCAAAAAGTTGCTGTTGGTTTTGGCAGAGTTGTGTGAGTTACATGCACCAGATCACATTTCTTGAACTAAGGGTATTCCATGTACAGTTGTAGCATTCAGTGAGCATTGTTGCCGATCGTCTTATCTGTAAGTATCACTAACGCCCCTAACTGTGCATAGTTTTCTCAGCCAAGACGTAAGCTTCCGTTTCATCTCTGCATCTCATCATGCTCATGTATTCTTAGTATAACTTTCACTACTTTTACACAACTCATCACCTTAAAAGTAAATGAAAAAAACCCCCGTAGGTGGACACCCCAAACACATCTGACGACACTTTCAGCCAATGTGTCTGTCGATCAACGCCCTCGCGGCCGCAGGGGATGCTCTCATCGCTGTGCTCCTTTGTTATTTGCTACAAAAATCTCGAACAGGCTTCCGAAAGTGAGTTTTCCATAAACTTCTCTTACTTTCCTGATCATTTGGTCGCCAGGTCTGAAACGATAATCAACAAGTTGGTGAGCATCTGTGTTATCAATGGGTTTGTTTTGGGTGAGACTCAAGCATGATCTAGATCATTTTTAGCATCAACACCGGTCTCTTGACCAGGTCAGTTTATGATCTAAGCAAAGTACGAGATTTTACTGACAACGCACAGCCTGTGTGCCCTAGCTTCATTCATATGCGTAAGCGTCGCTGCCTACCTTCTGCGATTGCTCGATGTTGATCATATCAAAGTATAATGTGTGGCCGCACACGTACATCTATATTGCATTCTACTTCAACATCGGTCGTCGTACGTCCACTCTTTGAGGATGTAAATTTTATTCATGTGTCCCTTTAGTTTACTGCAATTCTCTTCTTGCCACGCTGAATGTCCGGAAAGGATTACGAGGAGAGACGCGCACCGAAGACCTTTCACTTTCCTATCAAGGCCGATCAAGCGACACAAAACAGGAAGTACAGTCGTCAACTAAGGTACGCCTCTTGATGGGACTGCATGGAACATTCATTCATTGTTACACTAGCGCGGGTGGGGGTGGGGGTGGGGGCCAGCCGAAGGGAGAGCGAGGGAGGGGCGAGAGCGGGGAAACAGTATTTCCATAAAGGTTGATACTATGAAAGAATTTCACGACGATGTGAGCATTTGACTACGGAATGTTTTTGGTTCGGCTGACATATAGGCACCAGATGTCTTCGCCAGTACCACCCCTCGACATGAAGGATGCCAACCTCGGTGATGTTGTCTGAAACGGACGTTGTGATACCATTGTAGAAGAATCGAAAGATAGCATTCCTTGTATGCGTAGCTGGTTACTTATCTTATTCTACTGTCACGACTTGACTCGCAACGACTCAACGAAGATTCACACCACACGAAAAGTGAGCGAGAATGAATGAGAATTCCTAAACTAGAGTACAGAATACAATAAATGAGTATATATATTTAATGGAACATGTATGCAACGAGGCCGCACGGACTGTGATATAAGTGACGTATGGAGTAATGCCAGAACACCACAGTGTGACGGAGTGTGTACAGGTGCCTCTTTTTTTCTTATTTCCCATTTACTGTAAATGACATTTTAAAAATAAAATGTCATTCTACAAACTACATAGAGACGAAACATAAATAAAAATAAGCTAACTGTCGTTGTCGCACCATGGTTGTGGCCATGGTGTCACTGTGACCTGCTCCGCCGCTGCCGCTACCTCATCCCTGTCCTCATCACATTGTGGTTGTGGTGTGCCTGGACCCACCCTGCCACTGGTGCATGACACATTGCCATCGTCATCGTCCAGTCACAGTCAATGTTATCATTGTTGTCGCTGCCATTGCCGTTGCCGTGGCACATTGTTGATGTTGTCGTTTCCATTGCCATGATGGTTGTTGTTGTTGCTGTTGTCCCAGTCATAGTCACCGGGACGCCGCATCATTGTCATCATCCAATTGCGGTCGCCGGGATACCCCGTCATTGTCATTGTCACTGCCATTGCCATTGCTGTGGCACATTGTTATGCTTGGCCCGGGTAGGGACGAACGTAGCCTCTGATAACACGGGAGGACAAGGATACTGTCAGAATGACAGTAACAAGGACAAAGGTGACGTTACGATCAAGTGTCGCAACGAGAGACAAGGATGTCGTCGAGGGTGACGACCGCAGATATTGCCCGATCGAATGTCGAGATGAAGGTTACTCAATCAAGTGAAGAGCAACAAGGCGAGAGATGAAGAGAGTGTCCACTCAAAAGTAGGACGAGGACTTCCAAAGGTTCTTCCCACTGAAGGGTTGTCAAGGGATGGGCTAGATTGCAAGGAGTACTGAAGTACAAGAGAGTACAGAGGAGATCTAGCTTGGGGAATATGGAGAGTAGGTGGGGGTTTATATAGTACAAGGAGCGGAGTCTGAATAAGCGGATGGAACACCATGGAACATGGTGGAAGGAAGATGAGTAATCTGCAGTGCAGAAGCTGAGTCAGAATGACTGCGGATGAGTAATGGTTACGAAGGAAATGAGTCATGATGACTGCGGATGAGTCATATGGAGGAAATGATGACTAAGGTAGGGTTATGGGTATTAGGTCATCATAGAAGAAAAGAAAAGGGTCATAGCGTGGTTCGAACGCAGAGACTCGGTAGTCCATAGTGAGAACAAGAAAAGAGAAACAAGTAAATCGTAACATTACCCCCCTGTTATGTCCAAGCTACTAGCAAAGGACTAGAAGTTTCCGTAGAAGGGGCCTGGGGAACCAGTGACGTTGGCATAGGCAGTGTCGTCCCAAACATCGTTGTCAACTAACGTATCGTCCGCGGAGGGGGAACGGCGGCGGCGACGAGGAGGGGGAATAGGACGCATGCGATTGGAGCGTCGAGAGGAATGACTGGAGCGTGAGGAGTGGGAGGACTGTGGAGAGGAAGCGGGGGATGGAATGCCAGGAGGACGTCTTAATGGGCAACGGGTCTGGGGATGACCTGGTCGCCAGCGCAAGCAGGTAGGACATTGATAGAAGGGGCAGTCTGCGCGCATGTGTCCAAGACGGTGGCAGTGATAGCAGGCTTTGTGGTAACGCGGGTGGGTGCGGGGGACAGGGGTTTCTCCACTGTTACCAGTCCAGTGGGCTTCAGCTCGGTCCAGGGCGTTGATTTCCTCGGTTCCTAGGGGAGAGGATGATGTGGATGGAGTATGGGGGGATGGGACGCGTTGTTGATGACGTAGCTCGGCAAGGTATCTATCGAGATCCTGTAGGAATTCTCCCATGCCCAGTTGGTACAAGGCTACGGAGAGGGTGCCACGGAGTTCGTTCCGGATGGTCGATAGTAGGGATCCGATGAATCCAACCTGGGCCTGTGCAGTGACGTGCGACGCAATGGGTGTGAGACGTTCACACTGGAGGTAGGCGCGGTAAAGAGAGTAGAGTGGGGAGCCTATGTCCAGGTAAGCTGCAATGGAGGAGGCGAGGCGCGAGTTGGTAATAAGGTGGTTAAGCGAGCGGATATACTCGTCATCGGGGAAGTCATCCCTGAGGCGGTTGGCGTAGAGGGGAACATCGACAGACAGGACAGGTTCTGGGAGGCGGGTAGACGGGGTGGTAGCGATGGAGACGGGGGCAAGGACATCGGAGTCGGACTGGTTATCCCAGCCGGCCTGGGCGATGGAGGACATAGTATCTAATGGAGAGGAGGAGTTGGAGGAAGATGTAGAGGAAACAATAGGTGCGGAGTAGGTGAGGGCCATAGTGGAGGACTAGTTTCGAGAAGATTTTGAACGTTGTGAAGTTTTAGTGGGGGGCGATGGGGGTGAAGAAGAGAGAGGGAAGGCGAGGGGATGAAGGTTTTTATAATTGAGGAGCAGAGATTTCGCATGCCACAACTCCGATTCGGCAATCCATGAGTCTTCTTCGGCAGAGTATCCTTTCCATCGGATAAGGAACATGCGGCGGGACGGGGTTCCGCAATGGCGTAAGATCCGTTCTATTTCATATTCTTTTTTGCCTTCTATAAGTTCCGAGGGTGGAGCAGGAAAGTTTTTCCCATGGACGGGGTTCTCATGGTAAGGGGTGAGTAGCGAGGCGTGGAACGTGTCGTGGATCTTCCACGTTTTAGGGAGGCGGAGTTTGTAGGTGATCGGCGATAAGACCTTGGTGATGGTGAAGGGTCCTTCTTGCTTAGGGGCGAACTTCGAATGAGTCATGGTACGGCGGAGGTTCCTGGCTTCAAGCCAGACTCTGTCTCTGAGGGTGAAAGGGATGAAGCGACAGTTGGAGCGGGAGGCCATGACTTGTCTGGCAAGTTCATGGGAGGCGAGAGCTTCATCGCGAGCGGCGGCAAGGTCTTTGAGACGAGTTTCGACGGCGGGAATGTTGGTATCGGGAATAACCGAGGGGAGGGCACGCGGTTCGAAGCCGAGGATCAAGGAGAATGGGGATTTGTTGGTAACCGAGTGGGGGCGGTGATTGTGTGCGAATTCGGTGTGGGAGATCCGATCAGACCACGAGGTAGGGTTGTTGCCACAGAAGATGCGGAGATACGTCTCCACTTCTTGGTTGACGCGTTCGGTTTCGCCATCGGACTGTGGGTGGTATGCGGTGGAGAGGGACAGGTCGTAGCCCAAGAGGCGTCCAAGTTCTCGAGCGAAGGCGGAGGCGAATTGAGGACCTCGATCCGAAATAACTTTGTTGTAAAGCCCAAAGCGAGTATAGACTTTGTGGAAGAAAAGGGCAGCTATCCCTTCTGCAGTGAGGTTTTCTTGGTGGGGCATAGAATTACCCCCTTACTAAGCCCATGGTCGACCACGACCAAGAGTGAATCGAATCTGGAGGACGCGGGGAGGTCGGTGATAAGGTCACAAGAGACCTGTTGGAATGGGCGAGAGCAGGACGACTTAATCGGCGAGAGTGGTGGAACGGTAGGATGGGTGTTTGCTTTGTTCTGCTGGCAAAGAGCACAGCCTTCCACGTACTTTCGTACATACTGAGTGAGGCTGGGCCACCAGAATTCGGCGGAGACGAGTTGGCGGGTTTTTAGGTAACCAGGATGACCAGTGGTTAGGTGGTTGTGACAACGTTCCAGGATGGAATGACGAAGGGAGTCGTCAGGGGGAATGTAGACGCGGCCCTTGTAAGTAAGAACACCCGCTTCATGTTGCCAATCAGCAAGACGAGACCGAAATGCAGGGGGAATATGACCGTCCAAGGCTTGGAGGGCCTGCAAAATGAGGGGATTGTCTTTCGATGAGGAGGCAATGTGGTTGGTTAGGGCGGTGTCGATGAGACCAACGAAAAGGGAGTCGGGGAGGAGGACCGTGTCGTCGTTATCGGGAATATCAGGACAGAGGTCAGGGCGGCGGGAGAGGGCATCAGGACCAGCGAGGAGTTTACCAGCAACATGAATGATCTTGAGATCAAAGTCGGAGAGGTCGAGTAGCCATCGGGCTTGACGGCGATTCAGGTGTTGTGCCTGACGGAAGTATGTGAGGTTTTTGTGGTCGGTGAAGACCTGGACAGGGAAGGGGGAACCATGGAGGTAGTGTCTCCATGTTTTGAGAGCGCGGATGATGGCGAGGAGTTCGCGATCATAGATGTCGTAGTTACGTTCTGCTGCAGAGAACGTCTGGGAAAGGTAGGAACAGGGGTGCCAGTCACCGTTGGAGTCGGTCTGGAGGAGGATAGCACCGGTAGCGTATTTGGATGTGTCAGTGGCAATAGCGAAGGGGGCGGAGAGATCAGGGAGTCGTAGGACAGGTTTCGCGAGGAAGAGTCGTTTTAAAGTTTGGAACGACTGTTCACAAGTTGGGGTCCAGGACCAGGCAAGGTTCTTCTTGGTGAGATCCAAGAGGGGGTGGGCAACGGTGGAGTAGTCCGGGATAAACTGGCGGTAGAAGTTGGCAAAGCCAAGGAAAGAGCGAACTTCCTTAACTTTGGTGGGCGTGGGCCATGAGGCGATCCCGTCAAGTTTGACAGGATCCATGGCAATCTGTCCAGGTTGGACGATCATGCCAAGATATTCGACCTCTTTTGTAGCAAAGTTGCACTTGGAGAGGCGGAGACGAAGATCGAGTTCTTGCATCCTTTGAAGGACGCGCTTGGTACGCTCCGTGTGGGTAGCGTCGTCGGGGGAGAAGATCAAGAGATCATCCATGTAGATGATGAGCCAACCTTCAGCTATCATGTCTCGGAATGAGTTGTTCATAAAACACTGGAAGGTGGCGGGGGAGTTGCACAGGCCAAAGAACATGACCGTGGGTTCATAGAGCCCCTTGTGGGTTATAAAGGTGGCTTTCCATTGGTGTCCGTTTTTGATGCGGACGTTGTTGTACCCCCAACAGATGTCGAACTTAGTGAAGACTTTGGCGTCTTTTAGTTTGTCGACGAGGTCGGAGATCAGGGGAAGGGGGTACGCATCGCGAACAGTGTGTTCATTTACGTAGCGGTAGTCTTGGCACGGGCGGAGTTTGCCATCCTTCTTCTTTACAAAGAAAAAGGGGGAGGCCTGTGGAGAATTCGAGGGGCGGATTTTTCCAGATCGGAGGTTTTCCTCGAGGAAGTCGTCGGTAGCTTTTCGTTCTTCAGGAGATAAGGGGTATAGTTTCCCTATCTTCGGGGCAAAGGTGTCACCGAGATTGATCTCGTGATCGTAGGGGCGAGAGGGTGGAACATGGTCAGAGACGTCTTCTGAGAAGACTGAGGCGTATTCCGAATATTCAGAGGGGAGGACAGGGGGTGGTTTGGCCTTTTCGGCAGCCATAGCTAACTCTGTTGCGGAGGTAAGCTTGGCGCATACTGGGGAACCTAAAGGGGCAAAACGACAGACGCCGTGGATGACACGGTTGATGGTTCGATTTTCCTTAGCCCTAAGTAGGTAGGCTTTCGGATCATCAAAATCCAGGTAGGTGTGGAGTCAGTTTTGGATAACGGGGGCGATGGTGGTGTGACGGGGGGGTTTGAATGGAGTGGGGGACGGAGGGCAAAAGCTCGAGTCGTGGCGATAAGAGTCAGCTACGTAGGCAGAGTACAAGTCCTTTGATTGATCGCAGGACTTGTCGATGGTAAGGGTTTGAGCCTTCCAGTCGATAGAGGGGTTGGTGGCTCGAAGCCAGGGGAGGCCAAGGATGAGGTTTTCCTTGCCACAGGACATGACATAGAAGAGGACCTTTTGAGAGATCCCCTCGATGTTGGCATAGAGGGTGCAAGAATAGCGGATTTCGCCATTCTTGTTCGAAGACTGGTCGACATTTCGAACCAGGATGGGGGTATCGAGTTTTTCTAGGGGGAGGCGATGTTTGTGAGCGAACATCCAGTCGATGCAGGAGATGTCTGCACCGCTATCAACGAGGGCACGGGTATCAACGACTTTCATCGTGTGCGAAGGTATGATCAGCTGCAGGGGAATACGCATAGATTTGGCAGACTGAGATACAATTACAGGCGTACACGTAGCTCTAGGAGATCCTTGCGTTGAACGAGGTCTCCGATTCAAAAATCCTTTTTGCACTTGGAAAAGCGCACACATCCGATGGTGTCTTCCTCGTCATCGTCATCCTCTATCTCCTCGAGTCTGGGGAGTTTTTCTTCGACCCGTTGTACCTTTCTCTTAGGTGGTTGTGACGCGAAGTTGGGGCAGGAGGTGGAGGCATGGCCAGGTTTGCGGCAACGGAAGCAGAGATTCTTCTCGATGCATTGTTTGCGCTCTTCTGGGGTGAGCTTCCCAACTTTGATGGCGTCAACATCCATAGCATTTGGGTCGCGAGTGGGGGTGGACGAGGAGGAGTGGGAGAATGACGTGGGGTTGCGGAGTGGGTTGTGGGAGCGGGAGATGACCAGGTTGGCCGTATCCCACTGGGTCTGGTATTGGGTGGAATGTTGGTACCATTCGTCAATGGTTTTGGGCACCGTATCCATGGAATAGATGCGGCGAGTGAGAGCAGGTGGGATCCCTGCACTGAAGTATGAGATTAGGACATTTGGGTCGTCGATCTCTGCCTGGGCAACATGGTTTCGGAACGTAGTGATGTATTCCTGGAGGGAGGGTTCGTAGGGTCCTCCTTTCCTCTTTTGAACCATCCGCTTGGTGGTAAGCCAGGCAATGGCATTGCCGATGGAGTCGTGGTGTTTGAAGGCGGCCTTGAAGAGCTTTATAAAGTCTTTGAAGGTCCCCATGGTGATGGTTCCATCGTCGTCGATGGAGTTTTGACGAAAGGTCTGAGCCCAGGTAGAGGTGGACCCTTTTGTCATGAATGAGAGGGCAAATGCGATTTTCTTCGCATCGGAGTCGTAGACTGAGGTGTTAACAGCAAGGTAGAAGTTGACTGAGGTTAACCAGGGCATGGCTTTTTGGTAGGAGCCATCAAAGTATTCGGGGGAAGCGATGTGGAGCTCGGTGGGTCGCAACATGGGTGGTGATTGGATGGGAGTGGGGGAAGGAGGAGTAGGATTGGGTGGTAGGGAGAGAGCTGTTCGCAAATGGAGGGACAAGGACAAGGTTTTGTCTTCTTCCTCAGGTGAGGGAATAAGAACGTCAGGCTCCGAAGAGTTATCTTCGAGGCTGGAGTGGGTTGAGGGTTCCGGCGAAGTGTCAATGGGGTACAGGGCAGAGGGTTGTCGCCTTAAGCGACGGGGGTCAGGGTTGCGAGGTGGTCGAGAAATGGTGGTGGTTCACAGCGATGGTGACCGTTTGGAGAACCTAGATCTTTTGTTACGCTTGGCCCGGGTAGGGACGAACGTAGCCTCTGATAACACGGGAGGACAAGGATACTGTCAGAATGACAGTAACAAGGACAAAGGTGACGTTACGATCAAGTGTCGCAACGAGAGACAAGGATGTCG
>JBBPME010000032.1:0-101743 GCA_038090155.1 Rossbeevera pachydermis
CACCGAGCGGCTCCCCAGATCATTGTTGGACGACCTCGAGGGGCAGCTCAGGACACTTCACGCTCGGAAGCTGGTGCACGGAGACATACGCGACGCGAACACCTTTGTCGACAAGGATAGGACGAAGCTGATAATCATTGACTTCGATTGGGCGGGGGTAGAAGACGAGGTGGAATACCCACCAAACGTGAATTATATTGACATACGGAGACCGGGGGATGCAAGAGACGGGCTACCTGTCAGGGCAGCTCATGACATTGAGATGCTCGGTATCATTACTGAAGACCTGGCGATGAAGAACCCATGACGATGTGCACGACAGCTTAAATACCATTTGTAATGTATAGGTTATCCACTTAGTCGTATTATCTGTTTGGAGTATGGGTATGTAGAGAGGGTTGGAAACTATGAATGACATTTTCGGTAGTACTTGGAATCGGAGTCTTGAATTGGCGCACCCCGCACTTATGCAAGGATAACGGAGAGGAGTCGCCACGACGAGGCATGGTTTGATAGGAATAATTGGTTTTGCGCTGTATAGCGGCTGCAATACTTTGGCTAAGTGGGCTCTACAATGTATTCAATATTGCGCTGTTATTGTCCTAGTTCATGACGTTGACATTTGTTTCACTGAGGTCCAACCACGACACAATCGTTTGTCGATGTCAGCCAAGGTTCATCTGGAAAAAAAAAATCCTGGTAGTAACCCAGTTTCTATGTAGACTACAGAGCACTTCATAGAAATTATAAGACACGAGCCCTCTATGTAGTACCACATAGTAAGCCTAAGGATTACAGGTACCATATAGATGGTGGCACTATGGTGAAACATGTCCTGACAGCCCTGATCGTAGTTGTGGATGTAACTGTCATTGTAGCTCTGGCCAGAACTTAGATATTAGTAAAGGAGTTCCCTCGATTGCCCTCACACGTTCATCCTGACATTGATTTACTCACCCAGCACGGAGATCAGTAAGGCTGGATATCCAGCATTGATCTGCATATATGGCACGAAATTTCACGAGTCAGTTTTACCCTCGGGTTTCGACAACTGCATCCTGGTTGTTGCACATTCAAAAATACATAGGGTCGTCTTCAAGTAGTTCGAAGACATCAATCAAAAACTCCTACTAGAAACGTTCATGTCTGTGCTTCCTGCTCTTGGAATATTGATTGATATGGGACTACTAATTTATCAAGGCTGTCTTGATTGCAGACATTGCTTATTCCACAGCAGGTCTTCCTTTGAACTCCTCGTGCTCAGGCCGAGAGGCCGCAGAAACTTCGAGGGGGACCACCACCACATGACAGTTGCGCCACGTGCAAGTCTATGTCGTAACCCACTCACCAAATACTGATCAAGTCTTAATTAGCATATCTTGCATGATTCTTTACTAATACATGGTGATGGTCCCCCTCGAAGTTGTTGAAAAGTCGTATGCCGCCGAGCACAACTTGTGGGTGAGACGTGACAACACGGCAGATGTTATTCGTGATAGTGGACAAGGTACGTAGTGCGCGTGCTACAATAAGCTAAGGTATTACGTAAGCGATTCGTATATACGGAGCGAGTGATTCTATTCTACAACAGAAGTTTCCGTAGTCTCTTGACATGAGGTGGGCACAGGATATCAATGGAAGACCTGCCGTTGAATAGGCAAGTTGGCGGGAAGAATGCCTACAATGAAGACGGAGATCAACCGGGGATCTCTAGTCCCACGTCAACTTGTATGCCATGAGCGGGATGTTTCTAGGGTCTGGGGGCTGATCAATTTTCGATTGACGTCTTCGAACCATCCGAAGACGCACCAGAGGGCGCAATTGGCAAGCTGTGGTTAGCTTCGATTTTGAACATGTGGTAACAAGGATGCAACCACCCGATCACTAATCAATCACGGCAAACGTGCAGCTGTGACGAAAACTGCACTGGATGGCATAGGCTTAAAGAGACGGCCCTCCTCCTCATTCTCCCTGTCCCATACACTACGTTGGTCTGCATTCCACCGTCCATCGGAAATTTGAGGGTCGATCGCGAATCCTTCATCGATGGATGTACTGTACTTTGGGACGACGACGCGCGAATCGCGATGCTCGGCGAACAATGTACAGTTCTTCCCATTGGCGCGGAGGCGTGGTGAATTCTTCTAGGCTCGTCAATTTGGTCAACCTATGAATTTGACCTCGCTCACGACCAGCCGGGACTGCTCGTCCGAGTAAAACCCCGGGTTGTCTTGAGCGTGAGATGGGGACACTGGAAAGCATTATGAAAGTTATACTGCCATGTGGAATCCGGCCACATGAAGAACGACGAGCCTGGACGCTCCGAATAGTGGATAACCTGAGAAGAATGTCTTCGATAGTTGGCGTTTTAATTTTGACAACTTTTTTCCAGCGCGATGGACAATAAATGACTGTTACGGTAATGCCACTGGTGTTGGTGACTAGTCGAGGTTGCAGTTCAGGTAAGCAGCCTCCGCATCGTCGTTGTCCCCCTTCTCCCTCGTCTCAGTCGTCCGTGACACTTGTCGTGGGTCCCAACCATCGCCCATCATGCATCATGGCCGTCGCTTCTGTCATCTACGAGAGAAGTCCCGTGACCCTGCACGGGTCCGCTACAGGTCTTTGGTGGCATAGAGAGGGCGAGAGCGACTGATCAGTCCATCTACCTCTTCGGTGGGTTCACAGGTTCCCGAACACCCCTTCGGGTAGTTCCACTTGCCTTCCGAATTCGGACCTTCTTCGGATCTGCCTGTATCGCGTCCCCGAATTGACAGAGCCAACAGAACAGAGCTGGTCACGTAGACGACAAATCAGCACGATAAGACACATGCAAGTCGAAACCTCGATATGATATCAGCAAACCGGTAATTCTACCACTTAACGCCTCCGAAATCCATTTATGATCCATGGTTTGAGGTCCGGTAGCCAGACGATAAGTCTGTGCATCCAGCTTGAGCTGAGACTTGATTTAGCCCTGCGTAGAATGCTTGAGGCACCTGGCTCACTTTTTTGAACGAGAACGTGACGCAGATGATGCATCACTGGTCAACACGTTATAGTGGGGTCAAGTTCCGGGTGGCCAGTAATCATTCTGGAAGGGGCGTAGCGAGTGGTAAAATCGTCGTCCCCCAACGTATCTGATTCGCTTCTGGATTTATGGAGCAGTTGGTACGTGTACGTGACCACGACGAGCATGTTGCACACAAACAGCGCTGTCATGATCTGCATAATTAGTAGACTCAGCTACTTGTAAGATGCTGGAACACAAGTCGCATACCTCCAACTGACTGGACAGCATCAACTGGGATGCATCATGTGGCAAAAGTTGGAAAGTGTTGTGGACCACCGAAAATATTGCCACAATAGCACTGGATGTGAACAATATTAAAATCATTCGATGCTGGCGTCCAGGAAGTTTGACCTTCCAGAGGAGTTTAAGAGGGAGGATCACAAGGATTATATCTGCGACGAAATCGGCTACCACTAGGAAGGATGAGACGCCACCAATACCGATATATACTGATAACCTACTGTTGACAATATAGATGGATAGGAATCTCTTGTTGATACAAGCCAATGGTTCTCTCGCGCCCGTCGACGCGAGCGCTTTGGCACGATTAAACTTGCAGAGGGCAGCCCTCAAAATAATTCCGGATGCCCAGAAAAGGATGAAAATGATTCCGATGATGCGTTCGACGATACGCATAGACAACCAGTCCGGTGTAATACGGATGACGGAGTACAGGATGCTCATGCGAATCGCCCTGATAATCCTTTATTACAAAATGAAACATTTGTGAAGTGTTGAGCTACGAACCATAATGTGGACCTAGAAGAAATATTGGCAATCCAAGCAGCGATGTCTACTGCCCTGGATTTACCTTGAAGACCGTATCAGTGCATATCCGTGGAACTTGGATAATGAACTTGCTGGTTGTAACAGCGATGTGCTGGGAAGTGATGAACATCGTCCCACCCACAAACACTACAGCGGCCCATGCATCTTCCCACCAAAATCGTCGTATGTGGAATCGGAGAGCCAGACGAAGGAGTGTGAGTATTAGGGCAAAGCTGTCAAGGACGGTGAACACAACTGGATAGGATGGTGAATGACAGATGGGCACAGGGAACGAATTGCGTACTGTCACCTCCTAACAGAGGGTGCCGTTGAGCCATTGACCACGCACTGTCCGACTAAAAATGCTTCCAGCTAAGGACCCGGGTGACGACTTAAGAAAGATTCAGGGGTATGCTGAAGTAATTCCGCTCATCCCGCCAAGATACACTTGGCAAGCCGTTTTGATAGCGATAGCGAAGATCAAATACCACGGCCCTACGGAGCGTTGATGCTCGGACGATGCGATATATCACTTCGTCTTGTCGCCCCTGTCCTCAAGGCCTCATATACATATACACCTGATGACAACATGATGGAGTACACGGGCCATGACACGATGCAACTTGAATGAAAACGACACCGCCACACGTCGACTTCGAGACACTAATCGGCTTCGGCGTACCACACTGTGGACGCAATAACGGGGACCCACGACGCGATGACGAACGACTACAATGGTGACGACGACATACCATGACACGACGCACGCAACATTACGCCATGACGTGTTGATGTCGTTCACTCTTAGGCTCTGGCATCACAAAAAAGAACATCACAGGGACGGTTAAAAAATTGTTTGGCCGCCCACACTTCATTAAATGATGATTAACTTGTTTTGGGTAAACTTTATCTCATTCGAGCACACACGATTGATGTCTTCGGAGCGTATGTTGATTTTAGTCGGATTAAATTTCTGAATCACTGGTGGTTTCTATAACTCGATCGTTACTGCTGCCTAATCATGATTGCCGTGATCATTGTATAACTTTGTGAAACAACAATTGGGCTTGGCTGATATTTAGACAATTGAGCGCTTTACTATACTTATCCCCCCACTTCGCTGACAGCCGGCGTATGGCGACGACTCGATCCGAACACCAAGTTCTACGCCGACACTCTACATCATGCCGTCACCCTGCCACGCGCCGCTAAGAGCTGCTTCTATTACAGATCTCAAGCTCACATACTAACATATCCGAAACTTGTGCCCTCTAGCCCCCTCGCAATGAGCGTAAACTGTTGTGCGGCCTCCCTGGTTCTCTTGGGCGACTTCGATCTGTAATGTGCGGCGATTTGAAAAAAAAAAAATGAGCAAAACGGGTACCTCACGACCAGGATGACCTACCCAACAACAGCCTTGACGAACACTCGCTTGGCCTCCACCGTTGCTTTGGACTGCACGAACTCGTCCTGCAATCAGCCCACGCCATCAGAAACGCAAGTCCGTACTCCACCAACGACAAATCGACACGTACGTCAAATAGGATCTCGTTCATCCACTCCCTCGTTTCAGACGGATACTTGGACACCATGATAGATAACAGCTCGATCAAATTCTGCGTCGCTGACCGTGGCGCAACGCCCGCAAACCCGGTCAAGACGGCTCGTAGGATTGTCCGGCCGTGCATCTGAAACAAGATCGTGCCTGCTTCTCCGAGGTCGTCGCTCCCCGTGGTGCGCCGAATGAGTGTTTCCTAACACGAATGAAAAAGATGTATAGATAGTTAAACTCATGACACCCTCCGTACCTCTCCGCGCGAGAAGTGTTATGATAATGGGCAACGCACCAGGAACGTGCATGTGGCGACTAATGAATACCGCTCTTGTAGCGATAACGAACCCACCGTACATTGCATCAGCGCGTCGAGCGCTCCGGGCGGCAAATTATAGAATACCGCCACAAAATGTTTGGCAACCTGCGTACACATCCGCACGCCTTTAATATATATCTTATTACTCAACGGCCGACTCACACTGTCCAAGCAACCAAAGAACGCCTGTACAATGTCTGGATTCTGAAACGCAGCCCGTCTGAGTCAGTTCCGTTGGACGCACGTTCATCCAATTGTGATAAAACCGAAATGCTTCACTTACAGATTCCATGGCGCCTGGTTGGCTGAGCATTGTCAACGCTGACTGCAGCAAAATAGGCAGAGCGTTCGACACGATCGTCATCCCTTCCACGCTCGGTGCCAACTTCAGCGTCGAAATCGTAAACATCATCGGCGGGTCCAGCTGGATGACGAGCATGTTCGCGAGCGAGAGCCACACAGCGGTCAGCTGCCTCTGTGACGCTATACATATCAGCTCCAACAGCGGACCTGGCGGTAGAGACAGTAAAGTGGTGTCGCTCGGCAATGAAGTAATGGAGCGAAGGAATTCACTGAGTGCCTGCATTGTTGTCACATATACACCGTCAGATCGTCGGAACGTCTTCCTATCCACATGTAAAAGACTCACATCTGAGATACTCGCGTCAGTTGACCACAGCCCGAATGCACTCCTCACCGCTGTGAATAAGCTCTCCCGGAGTTTAACCATTCTATAATCATCGCGAGCTCGCCGCAAATGTTCCGCTTCTGCTCGCTCCGAGGGGGATTCGTCGATGATAAGCAATGAATCTGCGGTGCGGGTGAGCCCCTTGGCCACGCCCGACAGCGTTTGGAGCTGAACGATGGCAACGGCGCGCGCTTCCTCCGGCAGCTGAAAGTAAATCTTGAACAACTTCCAGTAATGAAAGCGTCCCACAAACACTGACCCGTGACGACGATCGCAAAGCTTGCTCGAGTTTCTCGATCACGGGGCTCACGATTGCAAGTACGGGTGGGATTTCCTCTTCAGGCGGCAGCGCTTGGATGACGCTCGCTATTGACTGCAAAACCTTGCTCCTCTCCGTGTCCTGATACGTGAAAACATCCATGAGATGGCGACTGAAGGATCCTGGTGTCACTCACGGATATGCCAGTTAGCCCAGCGTGCAACTCTGCAAATGCACTAATGTGCGGCGCTAGGGCGGTTCGATTGGAATCACAGAGATCCCGAAGCGCATTCGCGGCAGGCAGACATAGTGACGGTTCAGGAAGAGCAGCCACGACATATGAAATAACGCTCATCAAGAGAGAGGGTGATGACGTGGGTCTGCTCGTGATAGATTGTGTAGTGAACCACGACGAGTACGTACCTTTTGCACGGAGGTATTGTGTTTCGTCAGTCCCGACCGACGACACGAGTTCAAGTGCGGCTCACCAGTGAGACTGAGTGCGGTGCGTCGTACCCTATCTTGGCCCGTGGTTGGTAGATGTCCGAGTACGTCTGGTCCAAACAATCGAGCAAGGAACAGATTGTCTTCGAGAGGAACCGCCTCCTGAATAGACATGACGCAATGCAACGTAGCTTCTATTTGCTAAGCGAATAAAAGCGGGATGCGTTTCAGGTAGACAAGAAAAGGAATAGAATGCCGTACCTCCCATCCACTGGATTCGGGCCTGTTCGCCAGACGTTCTTCGATATCATTTAAGTAGTAGCCCATCATGTCATTTCGAAGGATGTAATATCTAAGAACCGTCAACTTGGCCCGACTGTGCCAATACCGTATACCTACGCGTTGATGAGCGTATCGCCGACGTCTCTCCGGTATCTGAGATTTATGAGTAGGTTCTCCCCGATAAAGGAAAACAACACTAACACCTGAAACTTGTCGACCTGATCTACAGGGCGTGGAGCTGTGGTCAGTCAAGGTCTTGAGGTCGCCATCTCAAGCGGCCCACCTTTTGGCCAGTTGCTCAATATGCTTAGCGGTGGCCACGCAACCTTGCTCCTCAAGATCTTCACGAGCTCAACATACACGGCATTCACCAACGCCAGCCTATTACTCTCTTCCACATCCGCAGGCGGTGTGCCACCTCCCCCGTCGCCCGTTTCGTCGTACTCTACGCTCCAGAGTGATTCCTGGAAGAGATACCAAAACCCGAGCGTCATCTCGCTCTCCTCTTCGTCTACACCAAAGTGACCAGGAAAACCAGTGTAACCGAGTAACAGTCGAAGAAAACTCTGAACTAGCTGCGATCGCGTGAGTGGAGACCCCGCTACGGGTACTTGTGAGGTGATGTTAGCAGCAAAGTACATATTCGAGTGGTCACCGAGGGTGACGATGAGCTTGCAGAGCGAATGGGAAAGCTGAGAGGCTTCTCCCGCTGCAAACACCAAGTTTGAAATGAGCCCGGTGGAGTTAAAGATGACAAGTAAACGCACACGAAACACTGGACTGAAGGATTTGAGGACCCCATGTGTCAACCCAGACGAGCAGCGGAAGTGTGAGCGAGGTAACGCCTGCACCACCGGCTAACGAGGACCGTGTCATGATTTCCTGTAGTGCATCCGAGGCTGAAGAGAAAACGTCGGGGTCGATGTCCGCAACTGGGGTCGGAGGGTTCAACAGCGAGATGAGCATCGGGATGAGCGGGGTGATATCGCTGTCGTAATAATCTCGTCAAGCAGTCAACAGGGTTTCGGGGAAGCAAGACTGACTTTCCGCGAAGCACAGACATCCACGCTTGCAGACACTTGAGGGCCGAGTCCAGTTCGCGCACGCACGTTTGATTTCGAGGTTGCGTGATGATTGTCACTACAGCCTGTACGACGAGGGGTGCGGCGTCAAGGAGTGTTTGTTGCATCTGCATCCTGACTCGGAGTGTCGGTCTGGCGGGCGCGGAGGGAAGAAAGATCCTCACTTGCTTGCGCCGATTAGGTCTGCGGTCTCTACCTCCTCCGCAAGGATGGACAAGAAATCGAGGAGGACTTCTGTTGGGGTTCCACGACTAGAGAGGAATTCGACGGTTGAGACGATCCAATCTGGCCATATCGACGGAGAACCCGGGGCAATCTTCAACGCCAGAGACGCAATCTGAGGGGATGATGAAGAGGTACGGTGATGGGAGAGGGTAGTATGATTTACCGCGACGAACAGCTTGCGAAGGATGACCTTGCTCTTTCCGGACGCGATGGAATGGGATGTGAGTTCGAGCACCAAATCGCGGAGACGTGCGGCGATGTCAGGGGGGAATGTGTCCCTAGGGTTGGGTCAAAGTGAGGCGCTCCATCGTGCACGACGAGCGACTCACCAATCCCGGGCGATTTTGACCTGGACTGTGTGGGCTCCAAAGAACTGGACGTTGGCGTCGTCGTGGTTCAGGAAGGGAATGACGAGACCCCAAGCCTCGTATCGTTTTTGGATGGCAAATAGTTCTTGTTGAAGAAGACGTTGGGTGTCGGAAGAGCCAGCGCTGGCTGGGGAGTACGCTTGCTGTATGAGCTAGTAGGGAGTGATGAGACCACCTGGGTATTTTAGTAGACCGTATACCTGCGCAGCCTGGACAACATCAGACTGAGATAAGGTCGGAAGAAAGCTCTTGTTGGCCATGGACGGTCGTTGTCGGGTGCAAGACAAGCACTTGCCATTGTTTACTACTACAACAACAATCCTCGCACCAACGCCCGCGCCGGTTCGATCTCTCCTGGTAAACTCAACGTTCCAAATCGCCCCGCCTTGGCCCACTCATCCACCAAGGGCACCCCCCAAAGAGCGAGCCACCCAAACGTCCAGATCCACCCACACATCCCACCCACACGTCTCCCCGTCATCCTCCTCCATACCTGCTCCAACACGACCCCGACACTGTTCATCACCCAGAATCCGATCACCTTGACCGAATGCCCACCTCGCCCGAGCGATCGAAGTTCGATGTCGTGGAAGATACCAGAGACGAGGAAGGCCCCGATAAGGCCTGCCCATCGTCCAAAGAGGTAGCCAAATGGCTGCATACCAAGGCTGACGACCAGCTCGCGCATCATTTGATGCCACCTCCGCCCCCAGAGTTCGGTCAAGGAAGTCGACAACCACGGAGAGTCGAAGAGGGGTGGCCAGTGTGAGGGTCGGTGTCGGAACACTGTTACGGACACGATCGCCAAGAGCTGGTATCCCCATTGTATCGCAGAGTAGGCTACAAAGGCCGCCAAGAATGAAAAGAGTAGAGATCTGAGGAACTCCAAGAGGAGCGGGAGGGTGTGGTCGAACAGAGAGCCACCGTTAAGCGAGCCAAGCGAGTCTGGAGATAAAACGCGCATGATTTGAAGACAGGCGTCGAAGCAAAAGGCGTGAAAGCCCAGTTGGACCGCCGACCAGAGTACGAATAGAAATCGAGAATCGGTTTCAAACGCGGGCTTGGGGACGACGAGTCCTCTTGGCCAGTTCCATCCGATCCCTCTCGTGTTGAACATCAAGTTCCATGAGTTCCACAACGCTGTATACACGGATTTGCCTTCTTCTTTTTCAGAAGCACTTGTGAGTCGAAAAGGCTGCTGTGCAGTAGCCCAAACTATGGCACGCATCGCGATCCCGCACATGTGGGTCTGGAATAGATTATGTTGGTGTTAAAGCAAGCTGGATCGGTCCACTAACCATGAGGACTGCGTTCATCTGACTTCGTTTGGGATCTCCTCCAGACAAGTCGACAAATACGCCACGCCACACCAGCCATAGCACGACAGGTAAGAGTGCAAGGCGATAGAAGCGCGTGCCCTCGAGCTGCACCAATACTCCCATAACGTACTGGCAGACGACAGGCGGAAGGATGCGCAAAAGAAGAATGGGCCCAGTAGGGCTGATCTTTTGCGACATTGAAAACAAATCATCAATACTTGGAGTGTCCATGAGGGTGTAGAAGATTAGTAAATGAACCTGTGCTCACTGCCTTGCGTTCTTTGGTCGTAATGGGGAAATATTAAGGTTCTATCGATAAGAAAACAGACCACAAATGAATCTAGCTAATGCAAGCGACGGCTCGAGTCCACCAGGCAAACTCAGTGCAGCGAACCTCCCAACCTTGGCATACTCGTTCACCGTCGGCACCCCCAAGAGCACCACCCACCCGACCATCCAGACCCGCCCCAAGAACCCGCCCACCGGTTTCCCCGTCACGTCCTTCCAGACACGCTCCAGAACCACCCCGACCCCATTCATGACCCAGAATCCGACGACGACGAGGGCGCTGCAGTCCCGCCCAGCAGATCGTAGTTCAATGTCGTGAATGACGCCCGAGACCAGGAACGCACTGAGGAGGCCAGCGGCCCGCCCCACTGTGCTCTCAGCCCCTCCGAATAACCAGGCCATCGGCTCTTTCCCCAGCGTCAAAACAATCTCACGCAGGAACTGGTGGAACCGTCGACCCCACAGCTCACTCAGCGACGTCGCGCGCCATGGCGCGTCAAACGCGGGTGGCCAGTGCGACGGGCGCTGGCGAAACAAAACGACGGCTATGATCGCAAGCAGGTGGTAGGTGTACTGCAGCCCAAAGTACGCCGAAGCGCCCCCGAGCACAGATACGAGCAGCGCCCGTGCGCACTCGAGAGTGGGCGAGAGCGCGCCGTCGAACAGAGAGCCACCTTTGGGGGAACCGAATGTGTCTGGGGATAGGTTTCGGATGACCTGGACACATACATCAAACGAAAGGGCGTGGAATGCAACGGAAGCGGCGGATGATAGGAGGAAGATGGGGATGGACGAATCGACGTCAAAGGTGTGCTTGGGGACGACGAGACCACGCGGCCAGTCCCATCCGATGCCCCGAGCGTTCGTCATGAGGTCCAAAGTGTTCCAACACACGGTGTAGATGCTTCCATCATTATCAGCTTCCGCGTCTTGACGAGCAACCTCAGGACGTTCGCGAAGGCGTCGATAGCGCGATAGTGAAAATGCCCACACGGCGGACCGCATCGCGGTCAAGCACATCAGGGTCTAGGGAAACGTGATGGGCAATTCCCTATCAAGAGAGACTTAGGGGCGAGAAACACGCACGGCGAAACTACTGTTTGCCTGGATCTTCGTTACGTCGCCTCCTGACATGTCCACGAACGTCGCACGCCAGGCAAACCACACAAGAACAGGCAAGAACGCCAAGCGGTATATGCGCGTTCCTTCGAGCTGTACCAGGCCTCCCATTAAGTACTGGGATGCGAAGGGCGGCAGAACGTATGCGAGGAACGTGGAACCTGTGAGGCCAATCTTTTTCGGCCCAGTCAGGAGCGCCAGTACGCCTTCGACGCCGCTTTTTGTTCGATTCTTGTCGTCAGGGAAATGCTTGACTCGTACGGACAACGAAGCGACTGACCTCACTGGCGACTCAGAGACCATCTAGAGGTTGAGGGGGATAGATGGGGATATATTCTGCGCATTTTGGGATGTTACATGTTATACTCATGTGGACACCTTCATTTATGTAAAATCTGCCATCGCCGCACTTCGTCCGATCTGCCACCTCATGGCACAATTCATTGGGAATAAATCGATCTCATTACTCAACATCGATTCCATTTCCGTTCGAGTTGGTATCTGATGAAACTAAGATTGTTAAAATAGTAGTGCAGGGCAGATGATCGAGACTCTAACAGGCACACTAAGCTCGGCGTTTAGAATAGTTGTTTTTACGTCCTTGAACACTTCTCCCTCCTACAGCGCGTATCTGAAATCGTGATTCCGTCGGTCCGTCAAATCCAAGAATTCCTAGTGTTCAGCCGAATACAGTGAGTATATCCATCTCAATCAATTAGCATACGTACCTTGTCCACCTTGACCTGCACGATCTTCCCACACTCCAACTCCTTCTCGATAAAATATTCTTCTTCTTCCTCCATTACGGGCTCAGCGTCACGTTGGGCGTTATCCCGGCACAAAACAAAACAGATGCCGATAACGATCCATGGCACACGGTTCCTAAACACATGCATGAGCATCATAACTCAGGTCAGCGAATAATAGAGAATGAGGGGGAGAGGATAGAATGAAACGACGACGCATCTCGGCTTATACTCGGATTGCCACATGAGCGGACTCACAGCGTTTCCAATGCAGTAGGCCATGAGCATGATTGCGTTCGACGTGATCTATCAGGGTCATAGTATAGCAGAAAAAAATTAAAAGTGACCACTGCCACTGGTGGACGAACCCTCTTGGTATGTCCCGATGTCACTACGGTCAACCAGGACAGAGACAAGACGAATGCAACGTCCCTCATGTCAACAAGCCAAGTCGCAAAGAGGAGCCCAATCCGATTGCTCCAGGGCAAAAGCTGAATCAGGAACACGCCTACGAGAGCAGGAGCATAGTACACTGCGCCAACATAGGCGCGTCCATTCGGAATCTGTG
Source organism: Rossbeevera pachydermis (assembly GCA_038090155.1). NCBI lineage: Eukaryota > Fungi > Basidiomycota > Agaricomycetes > Boletales > Boletaceae > Leccinum > Leccinum pachyderme. The sequence goes on from JBBPME010000032.1 coordinate 13,098, forward strand.
TTGCTAGTGTCGTGCCTGACCAGATGACAATGATGACTATTAACCCTTCCACGCATCCGAGAAGGGTCGTATCAAGGTAGGAAAAACCAAAGGACGAAGTGATGATCTGTCGTTGATTCGTAAGGGAGTTAGCGACATTGTCCAAGGCTGCATAAAGTGCAAAGAGCCATGTTTTTGGGTCCAAAAGCGCTTCGATCATCCTACATTCGTTCGTCAACAGTAGAGTAGATCATGAATGTACGAAAACGCACTGCTCCCTTTTGAAATGTTTATTTTCCACTCCTGTTTGGTTTTCCTATAATGACATCAATACACAATGACAGCAGTGACACTGGTCGTGTTTCTGACCTTCAGACGCTGGATCGCCGTTACAATCTCATCCGGCGTGAGAAACCATGCGTTGGTAGGAGAATCAGGGAAGAAGAACCTGTGTAAATGTATGGTCAGCCACAGTTATGAATCAAGGATGTTGAAATACCAGAATAGAACTGCCAGGGCGAGCGTTATGATCCCGGTAATAACCATAAACCTTTCCAGCCGTCAATTCTCCCGTAACATACCCATGTCTCTGCAACCAAAACACGCACCATTGCCAGGGAGCGAATCCAGTTGTTTTAATGTGTAGAGAACCAAAGCTAACAAGGCCGGAGATGATTAGCGCTGTGATACGAGTCAGCGCTTCATTCAAATGAATCCAATCCTTATACCTGTCCCATCCATCAAGACTATCTATCCATTAGCATAAATAGTTCAACGACTACTTAGGGCTGCACTCACACCAGTAACCGACCCGTAACGTCTGTTCCTTGCGCGTGTAGAACATAGAGCTAACGATCATAAATCCCGCCGTGACGGAACCCTTGCACATGCCTAAGAATAGTCTGCAAACGAAGAGGCCCGCAAAGTTGGTACAGGCAGCTTGACATGTTAGTGCTATGCCCCAGACGAGGATATTAAAGCTGGACCCAGAGTCAGCGATAAAGGTGATGTCATATGACCGTAGCACTCGCCTCAGCCATCTTACAACAGGGAAACGCTGGAGAGCGAGATTCTGGGGGCATTCAAACACCAAGTAACTGATGTAAAATATTGTCCCAAGCCTAAGGCACAATTATGTGAACGATCATCGGAGAATTTCGGCCAAAAATACCAATTGAATCTGAAATGCTTGTCAGAACCACGAACGATATCATCCCGTTACAAGTTCTTACTGGTTAGTCGAGAGACTGGCACCTTGGCTTTCAGTTCGTTAGAGGCAGCCCGACTTCCATTGCAAAGGGATAGGCTACAGCTCACTTTATTCCAAGAATTGCTGAGCTCCCGAGTGTCGTCTTGTCTGTGAACCGGATCCTGTATGCCAGAAAAGCACGAACAAAACCGTTGGGGACAGCATCGATACGATAAAATGGCGCACGCGTAAAGTACTAAACGAGTCTGTTAAAACCAAACCGCTTTCAACGATATTTGCAGTCAGGACTCAGCACACATCATTGGGAGGATGTGATAGTCAATCTTTTTCCTGAATGGGCATCTCTAGTCAGTGAAGGACAATGATGGAAGGATAGGTTGGCGCAACCTGACGCGTACAGCCTCTGCGGGATCCAGTTGGGCGGTCATACCAGCCACGAGGTGTGCACCAGCATCCACCTCCTTTGTCGACACTGCATGCACATGCGTCCGTTGCTCAAACTGTGTCTTAGACAAAATAGCACCGAAAAGGATCCCCGGCCTCCTGGTCATCGTGCAGTGTGTTCGGAACTTCGTTTCTGGGTTCGCTTGACTGATGATGAATCCATACGTAAGTATCAAGAAAGTTCACATGTGACACCCGATACTTAGAGCCCATATGGAGAAATCAAAGAACAAAATATGATATTTTGAATTGTACAACCGGTCGGTACTTATTGTTGCAGATATGGTTCATTGGTTCCGTAGGTAGGCCCACCCATCACTGTCCAACCGTGTTGATGGTTGTGGGCGCGTGGTGCCGGCATGATCGATCGAGTGGCGATTGAAGTTAGGGATGGATTCAAGCGTGAAGTTAGTTCTACTGTTCATTGTTGAATTGACAGGTCAACAACCGACCGGGACATTCGACGCTTGTGTTTTGACTACAAACCAATCAGCTCAAGCTGCATACCCGGCCCGGAGGGGAGGCGAACAACGGGTGTTATTCTTCCGGGCCCGGGGCTGCCAGTAGTACCGGGCCGATGGCAATGCTGCATTTCGTTAATCCATAGGCACCAGGTAGGAATCCTTCACTGCCCACTGTACAACTTGCTGTTGCAATGTTACAGTCCTGTTCAATTCACAAAAATGAGTCACTATGGCATTATATTTCCTGTTACCCAAGGTCTTCGTCCGATTCGTGTGTATCCACTGTGAAACGGACTGCCTGGAGGACTCTTTTATTTGGTGGAGTGATGGCGAGGTGTCGTCTTGCATGCATTTTCCATTATCGCTGATGGCAAAGGTGGTACTCTTCATGCCCGAGTCGAGCCCCTATTTCTCAAGCCCACACATACAACTTACAAGCTCATATATATGTAAAATGCATGTGCGATATACATAAACACTTGCGTCAGCTTTCTCCATTCTGGACCACTACACACTAGTCCCCCCCTCAGAGCACATATCTGAAATCGCGGTTCTGTCTATCCGTCAGGTCTATGAATTCCTATACGTGAATGTATTTCGTCAATACACTGTTTGTCCAGCACATCTTGGTTCCGACTAAAACAGCGACGACGACTGTCAGAAGTGGATGACATCGCACCTTGTCCACCTTGACCTGCACGTGCTCACCATCCTCCAACTCTTTCTCGATAAAGTACTCTTCCTCTTCTGAGACTGGCTCGGCGTCGCGCCGGGTGTTCTCACGTGCCAACATCCATCTGATGACCAACAACAAAAACGAACAAAGGATGAAGCAGATACCGATGACGATCCACGGAACGTGATTTCTATGTGCGAACATCATAAAAGTAGAGGAGCAAAAAAGAAACCTAAGGGACACACCTTGGCTTATACTTGAATTGCCACATGAACGAACCTGCTCCATTTCCGACGCAGTAGGCCATGAGCACGATAGAGTTGGTCGTGATCTACAAACATCGTCATATTGTCATATAAAACTTCTACTGAAGGGCGTGAAGAGACAATGGGGAAGGGGGTCTGACGAACCCTCTTGGTGTGTCCCGCTGTAGCGTTGGTAAGCCAGGCTAAGGACAAGACGAATCCGCTAGACCTCATGTCAACGAGCCAGAGCCCGAAGAGAAGCCCAGTTTTTTTCCTCCAAGGCAAGAACTCGATTATCAGCACCCCGACGAGAGCCGGAATGTAGAACATTGCGCTAACATAAGCACGACCGTTCCGAGTCCTTGATGCGAGCATCACTCCTGTCCAGGTGGCCACGACGACAACGAATCCATCCACACATACGAGAAGCGTTGTGTCAAGGTAGGAAAAACCAAACGACGAGATGATGATCTGCCGCTGATTGGTCAGCGAGTTAGGGATGTTGTACAGAGCCGAGTACAGCGCAAACAGCCATGTTTTAGGGTCTAGCAGCGCCTCGACCATCCTGATGTCTTGTCAATGCCAAAAGCGGGTCGTGAGTAAATAAGGACGGACTGTTCCTTCTTAAAGCGCTTGTTCTCTACGCCTGTTTGGTTTTGCTATGGCTGGATCAATACAAGTGGAGATACAGATTTTATGTTTTCTGACCTTAAGCCGCCGGATTGCCGTCACGCGTTCTCTCGGTGTTAGGAACCATGCACTGATAGGAGAGCTAGGGAAGATAAACCTATATAATACATTATCAGTTACGGACGATGAGTAAAAAACGCTGCAGTACCAATAAGCCACTGATACGATAAGTGTTATGCTCCCGGTAATGATCATCAACCTTGCCAATAGTTTAGTTCTTCCCTCAATGTGTATCTGCATCCAAAGCGCGCACCATTGCCAGGGAGCGAAACCAGTTGTTTTGATATGTAGAGATCCAAAGCCAATGAAACCGGAGACGATTTGTGCTATGGTACAAGTTATTACCTCATGCAAATAAATTCGATGCAAATCTACCTGTCCCATCCATCAAGACTAATAATATATTACTATAGATAATGGCATCTGACAAGAGAAGGTACTCACACCAGTACCCGAATCGCAACGTCTGTTCCTTGCGTGTATAGAACATGGAGCCAATGATCATGAACCCCGCCGTGGTCGAGCTCTCGCATACACCCAGGAATAGTCTGCACACGAAGAGGCCTGCAAAGTTGGTGCAGGCAGCATGACAACATAATACTATACCCCAGACAAAGACATTGAGGCTGGATGAAATATAAGTGTGTGATGCAGTCATATGATTATAGATATTGCCTCATCCATCTTCCGACAGGGAATCGCTGAAGAGCAAGGTTCTGAGGGTATTGAACGACCAGGTAACTGATGTAAAATATTGTCCCGAGCCTGAAGCATGATGTTAGGCACGTGTGAACGATTATCAAAAAATAACTTCATCAAAAGTACCAATTGTACCTATCAAACGCTTGTCAAACGCACTGAGAAACTTTGGAAGTCACAAGCTCTTACTGATTGGTTGACAAATGAGCACCTTGGCTATCTGATATGAGAGTGATCATTAGCTTCGTATCGCAGGAAACCTCACACGATCCCAAGAGCCACTCCATTCGCGAGCGTCGTTTTGTCCATGAACTGGATCCTGCATTGAAAGCATCGACAAGACCGGAGAAGTCACAAGAATGCCTCTACGCACCCGTATAACACTACACAGCGGAGTTTTGTGAGGTAACTTGAATTACATGGTCTGAGCTCACCACACATCATTGGAAGGATATGATAATCAATCTTCTTCCTGTCGTAAACATTCTAGTCAACGATAAGGGTGAAAAAATCGGCTGCTGCGAACCTGACACGCGCAGCCTCTACATGATCCAGTTCGGAGTTGATCCCAGCTACGAGTTGTGCGCCACTATCCACCTCGTTGATAGATACTGCATGCACACGCGCTCGCTTCGCGCCCTGCGTCTTGGAGAAAGCAGCATTGCTTGAAGAAACACGAAACTGCCTAGTCATCATGCATCAGCGGTGGAGGTAAAAACTAGGTTTCCACCGCCGTGCGCCTCAAACTTTTTGCTAAGCGAAATTCTCCCATACTAAGTGCACGGCTGCCCCCCGAGGATGCATAATGGGAAAGCTAGTGGGAGAAGTCGCAAGACATTCCTTAATTACGTAACGCACTCGTTGACTTCCGATATCAAATGAAAGTGGCCTCGCTCTACGCACAGAATCGCGACACTCATGAACCGCGAGCGGCGTTTTTTCCATGGACTGAATCCTTTATCCATATTAGAAAGTCTTAACCCCTACTGTAGTTTGTTTAAATTCCTACGTGACTCTCCGAACCAGTGGCAAGAAACAAATCGGTCGCCTGGTGCGAGTCAAACGAACCTGAAGTTTCCCGCTCAAGACTCTGAGAGGACTCAGAGGCACACACTTTCCTGTCCGCTTGTACTATGTAATTCAGACCTCATCCCAGCAACAAAATATGTCCGCATGCGATTTCAGGAGTGAGTTTTCGGTCCATGTTGGCATCAAGCTACGTGGACTGAAAAAAAAAAAATTAACATGATGTAACCAAAGCTATATGACAAAAGTGAGCTAAACACATCAACGTGGTATGTTATTTGAGATTTCCTGGGATGATTCAAGAACGTCTTGTAAATTACCATAATCAAACACACTGTACACATTTTTCAGGAAGGTGAGGCCTATGAGCCAAAATGCTGGGCCATACAGTCAGAACGAAGGTTGCGAATGGGAATCCAGGAAGCGATAAGTTGTGAAATCTCACTGAAAGGCCTGCGCTTGCCAATAAGGCCATATCAACAATGTGAAGAATCTTGCGCAAATGGCCCAATGTTGAGGACATCGGGAGGGATTTCAAACGTCGTACCACCAAAGGTAAAGCTCAGTGTCGGTAAAGAGTCGCATGGTATTTTATCTCAATTTTTTAAAAAGGCACTGAATTGCTGCAGCAGAACTCACGGGCACCGGGCACAAACCAAAGCCCCTATCTACTGCGAGCTGAGTACCTAGGGGTCTGTACAATTCTGCGACTTGGTCCCAATCTCCAAGCATGTAGTGTGTACCACTGGCAGTGTCGATAACAGCATCCACATTTTCGAGGACTTTAGTACCACCAACACGAACATCACCTCCAGACACCTGCCAGTATCGCTATATGAAGACCAATTTCCATAGTTTTACACGCAATGGTAGAGATCGAAGCTCCGATGAAAGATCCCTGACACGAGCAGTCAACAATTCGAGTAGAATATGAACTGAATCTCTGCCTCGAAAGAAGAAGCCGAGGTCATCGCGCGTAAAATAGTTCGCACTCATGATAACGCTAGGCCTGCAGTCGTAAATGATGATGGATGACCAGAGAAAGGAGAAGAGAGGAAAAGACCCGTTGAATGGACCTGGTAATGAAAATTACCGATTGATTGTCGTCATAGTGAGACCGCATATACTCACAGACTTGTAGTCTTCGGGTCGGGTGTTGATCAATAGACCCTGCTAATGAATTGCACCCTCAATGTAAGATCTGAATTTGTCCGCAACGTGCCGAGGAGACAACTTTGTCCTGTCACTGGCTAGATACGATTAAATTGTCAAGGAGGGGACGGAGCCAAGCGGTTGGACTCTTCAGAAATGCAGGTGCCTCAGGCTCAGGCTCTCGGGAAAGGGTGCTTTGGTTGATTATCGGCCTTGTCCAAGCCATTCATAGTCCCCAGCTAGTTGCTTCGAGCTTGAAATAGATGGAGCGCATGGACTATTGTTCAGGTCTGGGGGCCCTTGTTCGTAAATTGGAGGATGTCCTGTTCGGCGACGAATGATACCCTCAGAAGTCACATTTGGGCATCTTTTCAGGCTCCAAGAGAACTAACGAACGGGCAAGCGAGATAACTGCGCGCGGGTGGTAAATGAAATTGGCTGTGATTTAATGTTCAATATGATGCGAACCCTGGCACATCCGAGAGCAACAGTTACTCGGCCTGAGATAGGCATAATCATTACGTCCCCGCGACACTATCCAATCCTAAATACACAAGTGCCGCATCAGCATTCCGCAGCCCACCGCGGCGAACGGCATCCTATACCAGCACTTATCGCATACTAGTCCCTGTCAGAGTACGTATCTGAAATCACGATTCTGTTTGTCCGTCAAATCCATGAATTCCTATGTGGAAGTGAATTGCGTTAATATAATGTTTGCCGATACCAATGTCCACAGCAGGATGACCATACCTTGTCCACCTTGACCTGCACACGCACACCATCCTCCGACTCCTTCTCGATAAAGAACTCTTCCTCTTCTCCCACGGCAGGCTCGGCGTCCCGTCGGGCGTTCTCTCGTGCCAATACCCATCGAATAGCCAACAACAAGCACGCACATGAAACGTAGCAGACGCCAATGATAATCCACGGAATGCGGTTCCTATACAATATGTGAACACCAAGGTCAGGGAAGCAAAGTGATACGAAGTGAAAGGACGCACCTTGGCTTATACTTTGATTGCCACATGAATGGACCTGCTGAGTTTCCGATGCAATAGGCCATGAGCATAATGGCGTTAGTCGTGATCTGTATACTTTGTCAATGCAAACGGCATACGAAGACAGGTGGTAGAACGAACCCTCTTGGTGTGTCCCGCGGTCACGCTCGTTAGCCAGGCCAACGACAGCACAAATCCAGTCACACCAATATCAACGAGCCAAATTCCAAATAGCAATCCAATCTGATTGCTCCACGGCAAGAACTCGATCATCAACACCCCAATGATCGATGGGATAAAATATACCACGCCGACGTAAGCTCGGCCGTTCGGAATCCGAGCCGCGATCGTGACACCCGTCCAGATGGTCAGGATTTCGATCAGTCCGTCGACGCAGCCAAGAAGTGTTGTATCAAGGTAAGAAAACCCAAAGGATGAGACAATAATCTGGCGTTGGTTCGTAAGTGAATTGGGGACATTGTCCAGAGCGGAGAACAGCGCGAAGAGCCACGTTTTGGGGTCTAGGAGCGCTTCTATCATCCTGCGTTCCTTTATTAATACCAACAAGATGGCACTGGAAGGCACAAAGACACACTGTTCTTTCTTGAAGCGCTTATTTTCCACGCCCGTTTGGTTTTCCTAGGGTTGAATCAGTATGAAAGTTATTGAATATACGATTCTTGTTCCCCACCTTCAGCCGTTGGACTGCCGTGGCACGCTCAGTAGGGGTGAGGAACCATGCACTGGTGGGGGAGTCGGGGAAGAGGAACCTGCAGAATATATTCTCAGCCACAGTTACGACTCACGCATGCCGAAGTACCAGTATGATATTGCCACAATAAGTGTTATGATACCCGTAATGACCATCAACCTTGCTAACCATCAGTTCCACACATGCAGCTGTAGTCGAAACGCGCACCATTGCCAGGGAGCGAACCTGGCCGTTGTGATGTGTAGAGATCCGAAGCTGATGAAGCCGGAGATAATTTGTGCTGCAGTACCAGTCAGTATGACACGCGGACCAAATCCGTCCTGATACCTGTCCCGTTCATCAAGACTAGGTGCATGTCAGCATAAACCGTAGCGATCCACCAGTAAGCCAATAAGCACTTACACCAGTATCCGACCCGCAATGTTTGTTCTTTGCGTGTGTAGAACATGGAGCTGACGATCATGAATCCAGCTGTGATCGAACCTTCACACATGCCTAGAAATATTCTGCAGACGAAGAGGCCTGCAAAGTTGGTGCAAGCGGCTTGGCAGATTAATGCTATAGCCCATACGATGATATTAATGCTGGACAGTGTCAGTGACGGATGACATGGTCGCATTGAATATCATGGCCAAGGACTTACCTCATCCATCTTCCAACTGGGAACCGCTGAAGGGCAAGGTTCTGAGGGTATTCAAATACCAAGTAACTGATATAAAATATAGTCCCAAGCCTATGAGAGAAAAAACCGAGTTGACGGTTACCATGTGTGAACCGGTTATCGGGAAATAATGATCAACAATACCAATTGTACCTGCGAAACGCCTGTCAGAACTTCCGAGATCTCACGCAATAATGACAGTCTCGTACTGATTGGTTGACAGATGAGCACCTTGGCTATCAGTTGTGAGAGAAATCATTGGATGTCCATGTCACTGAATATCTCACTCTATACCAAGAATTGCCGCGCTCCCCAACGTCGTCTTGTCCATGAATTGCACCCTGCATCCCAAGGAAACATCAGGAATGCTGAGGCAGGTGTCGGAATGCTTCTGGTTACCAATAAAGTGCTACGACAAGTTTTTTCTCTGTTAGACCTCAACCGACTTGAACGAAGAGGTAAAAACTCACTACACATCATCGGCAGGATGTGATAATCGATCTTTTTCCTATGTGAATGCTCCGAGTCAGTGGAAAATGAACGATGATAAAAAAGCCGATCGCTGTTATTTACCTAACACGCACTGACTCTGCGGGATCCAGCTCGGAGGACAAACCAGCCACGAGTTGTGCACCAGTGTCCACTTCCTTGGTCGACACCGCATGTACATGGTGCTCCTGCTGATGTGTTTGCTTCTCGTCCTGTGTGTCAGACGAAGCAGCGTTGGAAAGAACACGAGACCTGGTCATCGTGATGGGTGCGTTCAAAACACCAACGTGTTTCTAACTGCTGCTTTTAAGTGGAAGTGCAAGAAAGAGGCACCCGGAGAAGATAACGGCATCTTTCCGTGTGAAAGAAACTTAACCAGAAAAGAAAAGTATCGCAGGAAGATAACAAACGGTCACAAGACAGCAGGTGGTGTATCAATTCAATCTCAAACCATTCGGCGAGATTCTTCCCCATCCCCAGTTAATTTGTTATCATCATCACCTGCGCTCCATATTATAATTTATAAACGCGGGGCGCGAACGATGACACCCGATTCCAGATACGGCTTCCTCAGGGGTGGGGGCAAAAGAGCGAGTTGAAACTTGTTGCTATGTAGTGTACCCGATCAATCACGCTTCTTTGAGCGGTCGGAAAACCGTGTGGAGGACGAAGCGTTCTGGGCCAATTCGTTGGTCAGCTTCGCGAAATCGACGTCGTTGCGTCTGAAAATGTCCGCAATGATCGCATCGACCTCCTCCGTCACCGGCAGAGGTTTACCATCATTGGTCATCGTTTTCACTTGAATGACTTCCATCACCTGTCGGAATACGTGTAGTTTTCCCATGGCTTGTAAGTGTATCTGTAACAATAGCATGTTCGGTGAGCGGTAGAAAGAACGAACGATCCGCCAAGAATCTTACCTTCATTTTGTCCATCATGCCCTTCTGGTTTTGAATATCGACCTCCTTCCGCTCTTCGACAACAGTCCATTCGCCATTCGCCTTCATCCATATGCAGAGCTCCCAAGTCTTTGCGTCAATGACACCATTTTTGTTCAGTTCATGTGCTTCTGCCATGGCATTGTAGTCATAAGCCCACTCTTCCCATGGTAGGCCAAACAGTGCACGCTTCATTTCCTCGGGGTCAAGCGCACGGTGAAGAAGATCCTTCAACATGGCATCTCTCTTCTCCGACGCCTCTATAACGACGTTTGCCACGGTAGATTCGCTTGGCTTACGGAATATGATTTCTTCCTGAGGGAATCCGTGGCGGAACCGCAGAATAGCAGCACCACAAACAAATTCGCTCACGACGGGGACGAGGACTATGAAGATAATGAGGTCCAGGATGATGTTGCCAAGGAGGGACATGTCGAAGGCAGGTGCGGTCGCACTCCACCTTGGCACTAGTTTCCCAACGGCAAACCAGACGCCGTACCGGGATAAGCCACGGTAAATCCGCCTTGCGAGAAGAATGGACCAGAGCATGTTCATTCCAAGTTGCATTAGAAAGTGGCGCCTAGGAAAATCCGGACACGTCAGTTAAGCTAGAATCTGTGGGATCGGCGGATGCGAGTGCCGTACTAACTTTCTTTTGGATGCACTGGTGATATCGATGTGGGTGACATAAATTTCAGCCTTGGGGTCGCGTCTGGCAAAAAATGAGTTTGCTGGGTGACCTTTCGGTATTCTGCTGCCTGTAGGCATGTCGATGGAACTGAACAAGCATCGGACCGACATTCTCATCGACGTGGACTCAAAGCGATTACATAAGTCGACGGACCGGGCGGAAGTTCCCGAAGCAGGAGAGCCGGTCACAAAACATCACAGAAAGTCACACAATGTAAGTAAGCTCCGTTCGATTCTGCTTCATTCTTGGTGAATACAGCATAGATTCATGCCATTCAACTTCATGTTACCTTGAAATAAACCTCTTATGTAGTATATTGAAGGGGAACAAATGTTGTTAGAGTTTTGTGAAAACCGGCCAACTAGTGAGGACAGAACAAGACTCCCGGACGAAATGTTCAAGCGTTGGAACTCGTGTCACATATTGCAGCACACAGTAATAGTAGACAAAATTTGACGTTCAACGCTCGCTTGTTACATTCCTCAACTCGTTCCAGTAGTCTGAGTCTTTTCTCGCATCCGCTCCGATGACAATTCCCTGGATCGTCAAATCGATCTGATTTCTCGTTTGCCTGCTCACCAGGCAGATATCAAAGAGAACCCATGACAGGATGCCGAGACTATCACGAAAGAGGATGCGGAATATTTTATCAAGATGGGCCTCATACCTTGTCTCAGGCTACCTTGACCTTGCGTCCTCCGAGCCCGGCGATCGCCGATCACCCAAATGACCCAACGTCGATATGGAGCTATTGATCCACTCCTCGTCAGGAATTCATAGACTCGACAGACTTTCAGATATGTGCTATAGTGGATGAATGTCTGGCGGCGAGTGACTGGTACGCCGAATCGATTTTTCATGGTGGACACTTGTCCAGATCTAATAGCAAAGCCGGCATCCATGCTCAACTTGAAGCCCGTCTCGTCCGCTTGGACGCAATACAACGTACGCCGCGTATGCATCCGCCAGGCATACATACATACCTCGATTGCGGCATCGAACGACAGACCCTCAGAAGAGCCAGTCCCCGACGCATTTAGGAGATTCGTACCTGGGTACAGACATGTCATTATCCGCTCTAGCGGGGTAATGTATTCCCGCTCTGCCTCGGTGAGAGATCATTTCGGTGACAGGATAATAATATCCTCTCCTGCATCCGCAGCCTGGCCTCGTATAGACCAAGTGTCCTTCATGGACGATAAGCTTTATCATCCTTCTGTTCGCGCCTGCGTGCACACCGTATTGAAAGGAGAGAAAAAACGCAATGCTTTCGTCAAGTTAGGTGCGATAACACAACCACTTTTTAATTATAAGGACAGAATTGCATCACTTTGTAAAAGTTTTTGTGGCACATCTATAGCCCAGTTCATAAGGGCCCGACTCACGGCAGCATGTTTGAAACAGGACTCTACTAAGTATGTAACGGACAGTATGAATGAGAACAGCTGCAGGCTGAGAGAACTCGGCAGCGGGCCGGAGTGACAATATGCTGTTAGTCATATTACTGTCACTTGTTGTCACTTCTTTCTCAAGATCTCACCCCAAATGTCGGTTGATCAAAGTCAAATGAAACCTTATCGTGTTACGGTGCTGCTACATATGCCTTCAGGATTTTGCACTCGCTCAGGAACCATTATCGCTGGTCGTATTCTTCTGAAGCATCAGCATTTGTATGTGGAAATAATACCACTGATGCGTGCAATTCGTGGTCTTAGTACGGCTACTCGGACGGTCGCCACTGGCAGCAACCTCAAGAAAGCGTTCGTATCCGTCGGCAAGCAACTGACAGCCGGTGGTGAATCATGAATGTCCTAGCCTAACACATTATATACCTTATTCAAGGATTCTGACTCATCTCCTCGTTGACACGTATCGAGGGTCCCGCTTCAAATTTGAATGATTGGATTATAATGCAGTATTATCCTAAATACGAGGATCTGGTTTGCTCAGGCCTTTGCTCTCCACGCTCGACAATTCGCAGTGCTGTCCAGAACATCATCGGATGTGAGTTACTAGAGAGTCGTGGTTTGTGTATCTCTCGATCAGGGACGAGAAAGTCCATTTGGTGTCTCATAGCGACTGCTCAAGCTGAGAAATATTTTCCAATCAGGCTGTTCTGGAACTGAAAAAGAAAATTTGAAAAGTCTCACTCCGAGTTTGGGTTCGTGAAACGCGAATACATATGCGTTACCATTGAGTTCAACTTGCCTTAGGCCTTTCTCAGCAGCCAGGTTAGGTCAAAATAGTAGGACCAACTTGTGAACATTGAATTGATTCAAATCAAAGATTTCGGCTGCAATCGACAGGCTAACTCCTTCTGTTCATTTCTCCGGAAAATTCCCCCTCACCGTGGCACAGGGCTGTATCCGGCTGGATCACAGCTTTCAACCAGTTTGTAGCCGACTGTCCGTTCCAATGGTTTTAGACGCAGCAGTAGTATTTCAAGTACTGAGCTCAACAAGTGCAGGTACTACGCAAACACAAAAGCAATGAAAAAAATTAGGTTTGTACATATCGCAGCGGTACTTAGCCTGATAACAAAGTTCAAGGGCTTGAACTGTTGGGTGGCTAAGCTAATACGTTTACTCATTCAAAGGTTCCCGGGCCCTCCCGGCTCCGATATAATCGCTGCGACCTCCGAATCTAGGAGAGGCTGTCCGATTTTGAGTCGCTCTGGACAGTTACTCATGGATTCGTCATGATACTGTAGTACTTACTAACTGTGGGCTCAGGCCCAGATAGCATCCGACGAAACACCCTGCTGAGCGGGTGCAGGCCCATAATAATTAAATATTTTTCAAATAATTGACAATATTGTATGCTGTTTTGTACAAGACCCTATTTACATTTGAAGTCACTATGTTCCAACTTGCCTTCTCTACATACAAAAAAACGGCCAAAAAAACAACATACTAATGGGACTTGAAATATGAAAACACTTTCAAGGAGTAAAACGCTGACATTCTTTTATGATAGTTCATTACTGTCTGAACAAGCAAGAATTTCGGGATTAAAAAAACCCTGGGGAAACGATTTGAAATTCTTTGCTCTCCGACAGAATTATATAGTCAGAATTATTAGTATGGTACGTACATTCAGGGTCTTACGGCCCTTGATCGTGGAATTGAATTTGAACAGCTCGGCGGAGCCAATATGGTGTCTAGCAATATAAATGCAGCTAGTAGCATACTATTCAGGCAGACAATTCTTCTTCGATGTCTGACATTAATCCTGTGATACTCTACCGTGAGTCCATCATTAATTTTATTCTGAAATCTACCACTTAGTCTTGGGGGATCGTTGAAGCCACCTTCACTGCTATCGATAGCTTTGTTCTGATATTGACACTCCTTCGTCTCTCCTTCCGATTGCGCATACGACGATGGTGGTGGGAAGATACATGGGCAGCTGTAGCGTTTGCCGCCGGAACAGCATTCGTCGTTGCCCAATATGTTTCTGTTGAATCTGAATATGGTAATGCTGTTTTTCGCTTCTACTGTATCATATTCGCTAATGACGACTTCACTGGGCCTTTAGCTAATCGTGATATGGGATATGTGAGGGTCTCCTGTTGGATTAAGACCATATTTTCGATGACTGCAATGTGGTTTGTAGCTTTTACCATCTCGAGAGCCCATCCATGTTCAATTCGATTCTGTTTTGGAAACAACAGCGCGGTTCGCTTGAGTATTCTATATTCCACCGTCCGAATCATGTCTCCCGCATCACCCATCCGTACCTACGCAAGGCTCACCGCGGTCTTCATGTTGATTTTTCTAGCAGTTGCAGTTATTTTGAGGTCTCTTTTCTGCACAAACTTCACAGCAACCCAGGAGATACAACGAGTGTGTATCAATGGATTTGTATTCATGGTCTTTGAAGTGACCAGTAAGTTATCGATATGTAGTCACTCAGTGGTATCTTACATTTCTCCTAGCCGATTTCATTTCCGATGCAATCCTGGTAGTCCTTCCTCTGAGACTCCTTTGGAGAGTCAAGCTTCCACCGCGACAACGTCGAATGATTCTGACCGCGTTCGCATCCAGTGCAATCGTGTCCGTGTTCTCGCTGGTCCATGGCATCTGCCCAGACAATAGCATCAAATTCGATTTGACTTTGAACTTGGCTGTATGTAATTTACATTGCCGCAATATACAAATGACTAAATCAAATTATCAAGACCACGATGGCGTTGGCAGTCTGCAACTTGCTCGTCGTTGTCACATATGTGTACCGAGTGATCCATAGACCACGACAGGGATCAGTTTCCTTCGAGTCAGAGTCAGACGATTCGTCGGAAAGTGACGACGACTTTACCCAAGCCCTCACTAGCGTGGATTTGGAAATCGACGCCCGTGGCGTTGTCAGCAGTGACAATGTCTCATTTTCGTCTCACTCTCATTCCGCCGCTGCAGAAAAAAGTGGGGATTAAAGGGATATACATATTCGGCTTTTAGGTTCCTTTGTTTAACATTTGGCATTGTAATGTCAGGGGCCGTTTGAACATTTGTATATATTCTGGGAGTAGGTGACTATATGTATGGTTCAACGGGCTTGATCGTACAATACTATTAATTGACATTCATTGCGGAAGGGTCAACGAGTGGTCGGTCGGTACGATCCGTTTCACGAAGTTCGCGCTCAACGGGCGTCATGGTCTACGGTCACATCATCTACTTGATGTGATGCGCACGGAACGAACATATGCTATTTTCACCGCGACCGACAAGATGGATGAGATATGAGATACGCTCTACCGGATTAACCCTTTCTCAAGATCTACGGGTTCAGGGATAAGAGTGTGGATCTGGTCAATATAAGGGGCCTGCCTTTCATCGATGTGACTGAGAGCAGGAGAGATCGTTCTCTAGAGTAGCTACGTGCTCGGTATCCACATTAGTAATTAACATCCCTACAAGACTTGCGGTGAGTTGGATGATAATCAGGAGCACATCAGGTGAAAATATAACTTCAGGGTGGAAGAAAATAGCTCAGCTAGAACCTCTTGGCTTCGCTGATCGTTCCAGGCCCGTGACAGGTTAAGAACCAAATAATATGATGGTTCACGACTCGGAATGGTCCAACGTCATTATTGCCATGCAGCCACAGCGTCAGATTCGCTAGGAACCATAGCGGTGCGGACGACGCATTACTGCTAGAGCAGAGGAACACGACATTGAAGGAGAATAATGAAAATGGGAACATGACGAGCGATGACTCGGAGGCCACGGATGACTCAGCAATATTGGTGCTGTGAGCTGAGCTGAAATTCGTAACCATGCAAGAGTCGGAATCCATCCATCATATATATTTCTGCCGATGCAAACCTGGCGGAATATCTGTTACAAGGATGAGGCCTAAGGGCCCGTAACCTGAGGACATTAAGATCTTAGATGACCGATCAGGCCAGAATGAAAATGGATTTGACTCCTTAGGTGAAAAAAAAGGCTCCTGTATGTTGATTCACAAATGTTCCCTTTGAGCTTTTCGTATGCTAATACTTGCCACATTAAGCTACATACACGTAATACTTTCCCACGCATCGCGCCACCATAAACACGGTTTTTTCTCGTTTTCTCGTTTCTTTGATTCTTCCACAATCAAAAACGCCTATGAAGAGAAACGACGGTGCAGAGAGTTGAGCATACCCGCGTTTTCGAACGTTGGATTTGCATTGACATCGCCTGTTCGGCACCACTCTCCTTGTTACAACAAAGGGACGGGCTTGTATACCTCTGAGGCGTTTCTTTATCTTGATATACAACCTAAGATTCTATCTCTTATCTACTTGTCGCCTTCACCAATGCAACTTGTGTGTCGGGCACTGGTACCCGTTCGGATTCTGGAATAGGTAGAGCTGATGGTAGTCCTCTGCGTTGTACCATGGCCCAGCTTCGATGATCTCCGTCACGATCTTCTTTCCCTTGAGGGTAAAGTGCTTTGTCTGGACCTCCTCCGTGACGCGCTTGGCGATACTCGCCTGCTCGGGGCTGTGCGTGAAGATGGCGGAACGATATTCTGTCGCACACAACAACAAAAATCAGAGCGTCGAAGAAAGACAAAAAAATTCGCGTACGAGTACCCACGTCCCCTCCTTGTCTGTTCACCGTCGTCGGATCGTGAGTGCGATAAAAGAACTCTGGAATACGAGAGTGTCGTTTAGCGCTCGTGACGGTAAAACAGTCATCAGTAGGCTCACCTACGAGCTCGTCATAGCTGACGACCGTCGGATCAAACTCGATCTTCAGCGCCTCGGCGTGGTCCGTCGAGCCCGAGCACACCTGGCGGTACTCCGGGTTGGTCACAACTGGGTTGCCCCCCGTGTATCCGACCTTGGTCCCCAAGATACCTTTGTTTTGCGAGGGAGGGTAGTGTTTCAAAAAGATGTGCTCAACGCCCCAGAAGCACCCTGCAGCAAACGTCGCGATCTCAGGGTTCTGCGATGCTGTAAAAGTATATTAGGAGTGATTCGATCTAAAGAAACCTGTGCGTTACTTACCTGAACTCATTGCCGAACGATAGTGCGATGGATTGATGCCGGACGTGGAAAACGATATCCTAGTGAGCGAGACGAGGGCAGAACCGACTTGGTTCAGGCGAGCGAACATATGTGGCCGCGTGCGGTGCCTTTGATGTGGCGCGCGAATTGGCTCGGGCGGAGCCACTGCGGGTGTGCTACGTAGCATTACATTACGATAATGATGCGTGATGGCCACAGCCAAAATCCAAATTTATCCAACGTTTTCAGGTTATTCATCCGCAGTAAACCCCCCCTGGGCAACCGACTGTCGTCCCATACATTGCTCCCGAAACACCGGCGATCGTTAAAATCGCGGAAACAATACCGCCGAGGCCCTCCCCCGCAATGAACCCCGTTGCGACCGCGAAGCAATACATTTGATAATTGCGGACGAACCTAAGACGCTTTCATTCAACAAAAGGAAAAAAAAGGATCGTTTGGAGAGGGCAAACTCACCCTCTCTGCCAGAATAGCCCGAGGGTGGCTCCAAAGAACATCGCCAGCGGGTACCTGCTGATGTCTGGAGATGCATGTTATCAGTTCCTCTCAGTCGGATGTCCTAGTAAACTTACTCATCACGAAAGCAACTCCAATCGCATTAAAATTGCTAGGCAAAAGGCAAAAGTTAGTACGGTTGTCACTCATGGGCACTGTCGATCTACGCACGGAACGAACACGTGGTATTTTGGAGGTACCAATTTGTATTTCACCACAACCGACAGGATGGAGGCCACCCCAAGTCCGATGGCCGTATATCCCGAAGACGGCGGAATAGGCAGCTTCGAGGACGACACGGCGACGGCGATGGCCTACATATCCTTCGTCATATGGGGTTAGGTGGAAAAAAGAAAACGACAAGATATCATTTGACACGCACGCGCCACGCTTGGACATCTGGAATCGGAAAACTACACGTGTCGTAAAGGAGACTGTTGATGCAAGGATATGCCGACGAAAACAAGATGTATACGCCGGCGGACATGAATATGGAAACGATTGCCCCGCATAGCTGCGCATAGAAGACGGCTCTTGGTGACGATCGGAGAAGGTGCGCGGCCTTGAGATCCACCATCATGTCCGCGGCTAGGAATGGTATATCAGAATCGCAGAACACATCGAACAAATTTGAGCGTGAACGCACCTTGCTCCGCAGCGCCTGACACAGATGCCAGTCAGTCACGCTGCATCATCCCGGAGATCTTAGGAACACCCACCAAGCGCGAGCATGCCCGAGAGCGAGTTGAGAAGTTCATTCTGCTTTTGGGAGTAATGTTGGCCTTTCGCAACGCCACCAAATACCAATTGTGATGCATTCCCTGGTTTTTAATTGTCAATTTAGGACCACATCCATGACACGCACGAAATTGAGCTGACCGATCGAAGTTATCGGTGCAATGTTCGTCCGTCCGCAGCTCTCGGTTGCGATGAAGCTAAGCAAAAACGCAAAGATAACAGCTGCGGAACAACCATCAGATCAACCAACGGCATCCAAGAGAAGTAGACCACTCACCGAGCAACGTGATACCGACGTTTTGACCAAACTGAACGCCCATCACAACACAGCTAACGACGACGCTCGCGAGTAGAACGGAGCCCCACATCCACGTAGGCACGCGTTCGCTCTCTGAAACGGGGTCAAAAATCTCGTCTTCTTTCGTTTGATCAATGTGGGGGAGTTTCTGGAGTTTCTCAGCTACCATTCGTGCCATGCCTCAAAGAGCGGTGTATAGCGATTTGGAGCTGCATGCGACTTCTGTGAAGCTCGTGCAGAGTAATATGAGCGTACCTGGCCAAACCTAGTTCCCGTTGAGTGGACTGCACGTAAACGAAATGCGACGAGGGATTACCAGCCAGTATCTCGGTGAAGGGTCATTGATCGGATCAGAGAGCGTCCTGCTGATGCATAAGGGTCGGATAGACTAGTGTCCATGGCATGAATGACCTACATGGAAAAGTAGTCCATATATCCTGGTATGCTCTGGTCCGCGGGAATACCGCTTGCCTATTGATGTGGTCGTCAGAACGTCGATTCTGTAACGCGATAGCACGAGGAACACATACCAGTCCTTTTTTGACGATGATGGGACCTATGATGGCCCATGCCAAGACACTCTGAATAGTAGTCAAACTCCAAAGTGGACCCGAAACGAGGCAGAGAACATACGCCACTCAAGAAACTATAGGATGCGTTGGCGCCTGACAACATTCCACAGCCAATGAACGCCGGCGTCCATTCCCAGACCCATCCCTGTTCATTGGGCAGGATCAGGGTCGTCTACGCGGAAAGTCATGTCACGCTGACCCAGCTCTCCGCCGCAATCACCGAAGTCCAGCCAATCCGGTTGAGAGTGTAAAACACATGCCAGTCCCAAAGAACACCTGGTGCATACTCGCTCACCACCTTCAACGCGATCGCAAAACAGAACGCAGCTACGAGCGCTCTTGTCTTCTTCTTCGCCTCCAAGACCGCATGCTTGCCGACGTGTAGCGATCGAATTGTGTACGCAGCCGCAACGCCGCTCGGAAAGACGAGTTTGAGCTGGAGGATGTAGAACCGCCGGAGCGGGATGGTGAAGGCGAGCCCAAAAAAGGCGCAACACACTGTGAATGCGAATAGCCGGCCGATGTCCTCGCTTGGAGACGCACGGAGTAGTCCGAGTTGGTATGCGGCGGGAAAGCCGGAGGTGAAAAGCAGACCTAGGGATCCGGCAGCAGTCGCAGCCGACTGCGCGACGTTGTTCTCCTTGGGCCCAAAGTAACCGCCGCCGAGGCGGGGTGGGAGATAGGTGGACAGAGGTTTGAGGATTGCGAAGCCGAATATGGCGCCGAATAGGGAAGCACCGAAAGTCCAACCAGTCTGGGTAGGATGATGAGTATGTATGACGATACATATCATGGTAATGCCGTGATAAGAGGACATGCCTTTAAGCCAAGGTAAACGTTACTGGCCGCAATGATTGCACCGAGGAGACAACCGACAATTGTTGCGCGTAAGGTAAACTGGTTTTCCTCCACTGGTTCTTGTGGATCGATGGGGAAGGGATCATCTGTATTGATGACCTGGGTAAGTCGAGGAGATCCATGCCTTCCTTGCTGTTCTATAACTGTTGTATCATTCTTTCCGTCTTCCTTTTCAGAGGGCGGACCGTTCTGTGTAGCACCAGACGGTAAGTACATATCCGGACGCAGCGGAAACTAACCTCGAATACTGCAGTGTCCATCGCAATGGGAGAAAACAGCCTAGCGAACGAAGGTATATAACTGTTACGAGAGCCGCGTCTTTCGGATCGATCATGGCTGCCTCGGTAGAAGTCAATAGGTAAAAACGGAAATATAGTACATACCTTGTGTTAAGAAGGTTGGTTGGTATTGTTCCACTCGATCAGCGGATTCTGCATATACAGGTCTACAAAATCGAAGGACAATTCACAAAGTTACTTGCCGCGGAGATACATTCATTTGAGCGCCGACTAAAGTGTACCAGACCCGTAAACTCGCGAAGGCACAGAGTCCGAACTTCAAGTCAAGTTGCGATGAGTCTTTCGTCCTTTTTTACATCTTTCCTAAACGTCGTCCACGCCGACGCAGAGGAGCAGGAGAAGGCAGCAGTCGTGGTTTCAGAGACTGTGGAGGTGGAAGAAGAAGAGGAGCCGGAGGACGTCAGTGCGACCCGAAACTTTCCTTGTGCTGGCTAAATGTTGAACGTTTTTGTCTCCAGCTGCAACCAATACTCCGTGAAGAATGCAAGAGTACGGCCAAATGCGCACCTTTGACGCGACACTTTGAGCATTGTCAGGAAAAAATATCAGAGGGCAAGGGATACAAGGGCGAAGACTGTGTGGAAGAATTGTAAGTCCCGTTCGTGTTTTTCTTGTGTAGTAAACTGTCGTCTGATTGCGCCAGATGTGTGTATTCATCTTTCTTCTCTCCCTCGAGATACAACTGACACCGCTGTGATTGCACTTTCCCAACGCCAGTCCAGTACGTATCTGCACAGGTCGTATGCACATTCAAATACTAACCCGTACTTATCTAGCATGATGCACTGCGTCGACGTATGTTACTTCGTTCTCACCGGCTGTAACGTGGCCTCATACTCTCCAGGCTTGTGCAGGACCAAAACTCTTCACCAAGTTGAAGTAGGTTATTACTTTAGGTAAGACTTTCTTTCTTTCTTCAGAGTTCATATCGTTGACTGTTTAATAGAGTAGATTCCTCACGAGCCATCCGAGGGTGGAATATACATATACACTATTTTATCCCCTTTGCTGTGATACTCGGAAGGTCAACTACGCTCGGAACATGTTAGTCGTAAGAGATGTCCAGCGTTGCTAGACTGCGTTGGTTGGTTGTAGTTTCTGGCGTTTGTTTGAGTTGTGTACATCACAGTTACCAAAATTAGTAGTCAGGGTTTACCTCTTACCAGGCAAGGCATTCCTCAGGTTGGTTTGTACTGTCAAGTTAACGATTTGCTTGCTTAGAACAACGGATGTCGGGTGGAACTGTAACTGTGTCCAAGACGGCTGAGACCGCCTCTCAAGAGTTGCGACCTCCAATTGCCCTACTTCTCCCGCTGTTGCATTCCATCCTGTCTGGGTCGTTACTCTTGTTCCGCCTCGGATTCAACTTCCTTCTCACCCTAACATCCCCGCTACACATCCCCTGGTCCATCATTCGCGTCCTGCTCGCTCCCGTCTTCACCGCCGCCAAAATCGCACTGGACTTCTGTGTCTTCACCCCGTTTTCGATCATCCGCGCGGTTGCAATAGCGCTATATCCCATCTACGTATTCTGCGCCGCAGCGTGCCTCTTCGGCGCCACGGTCGGGATCTTTGGCCACTACATCTCCACCATGATTCAGAACGCCCTCCCTCGTTCGAAATATTTTGCCCCTGGGCCTCCGAGTACTGTGCCACCCCTGGCAGCTCCCCCACCACCTTCTCAAGTGACGCTTCGCAAGCGGAAACGGAGATCTGTACGGATGCAGTAGAAGTGGAAAGCTGACTGTGTTTCTTTGCCTGTAACCTTACGTGTGTGTGGAGAGAGTACGTCCTGGAGCCTATGGAATCGTAACTCTGTAACTTTCTTCGTGACTTTACGTCTAATATCTTATCCCTGTTCTTACGAACCCAGACCCTTAACATATCTTACGAACCACCGATTCTATGATGACAACATTTGGCATCTCGCCATTGTCACTACCTTCTTGTTCGTCTCAACCAGATTATAACCCTGCTCACCACGATATGAATCCGCCTTCCCCTGGATATCACGACCGTTTTTATACTTGCAGGTTTGTGGACGAGATCGACCCCCTGATCGTGCAGATTCTAGCTCGCGCGCTCGTTCCGCAGGTGAGGAGCCCCTTTTGAAGTCCTCCATCCAGGAGTCGATTCGTACTCTTTCCCATACAATGTCATGAGGTTTACCGGCTCGTCAGTTCCCTCATCCTTGCTAGTACATATGGGAAATGCTGAAGCTTGCTAGAACCTGGATCGCGGAGGAAATCGGTCTCTCCAGCGAAGTCTGAGATTGGACTGACCATCTCACCACCAACGAAACGGCCACTTCGTTTCCCAGGTCCTTGCCCCTCTGGTCGAAAACCTTGTTAAATGATCGGTTCTCAAGCGAGGTTCAAGTCGCCGAAGCGCGCTCATTCTATGGCTATCGTCCACTCGGAAACGTACTTCCTCTTAATCAACACATGCGTCAGGGGCACGGAACAGCGCCGAAGCCTGTTTGAAACCATTGAGGCCGTCCTGTGCGTCCAGCGCAAGGCCGAACATATGAGCACTCGGACACCGGCCCCCACTCTAAATTACTTCATATCCGCAGAGAGAACACAATTCCAAGGGTATACTCTTCTCCGTAGCTGTCGGCGTGGCTCTTGAGCAGCACAGCAACTTCACGCTAAGGAGAAGCTACCGGTGGGCTAAGCCTGAGCTACGGCAATACTACAAATTCTCCGGTTTGTTCGCAGCGATACTCTAGCTCAAGAAGCGTGGCTCAGCGCTCGTGCCTCGACTCGCTTATGCAAGGAGCTCATTAGCCATGACATGGGTATGCACACCGGCCCACTCGGTGCCGACATTTTGTGTATCGACCTCCGACACGTCCCACATTCCATTTCTCTTCGATGTACTCACAGGTCGTGTCATGACTTAAGTAGACATCATATTATATTCTCCTGCCAATCATAATGACGAATGTAATAAAGCAATATCTTACTGCTCGAAAGCGCCATGGACTGTACTCTACCCATGTTGGGGAGAATATTGCAGTCACTGTGCCTGGAGGTAATATCCTTAGTAACCATGAAATTCCCTCCTTCACGTCCCTGGAGCAACCATACCAACGACTCTGCGGTTGACATGACTGACGAAGCTCTCAAACATACCACGATCGTTCCCATCGACCCACTGGTACGCCAGATGAGGTCCTGACGTCGTCGCCCGCCTGTCGTCCGTCAGATCAGAGCAGGAAGCATCTTCACACATGATTCGACAACGCATGACCTTTTCGCTCATCGATGTCGGCGGCGGGCCAGGCATCCTCGATGTAGTCGCCTTCATTGTCTTCCTCCGTGCGGACCGAGACCACGTGTTTTCCCTAGCCGTGACAAGGATCGACGACGGAACACCGCTGGTCGTCGATCCACAGTCGGTGTGTTCCGAGCCCAAATCAACGTCTACGCCCTCGACCGCTTTAAGCACCTGGATCAGCACGCGATAGAGGGCGTCAGACGACCGCACATCCATGTTCGTGTTCGTGTTTTGCGTTATTCGTTGGTAGAGCGTCGTGCGAGACGGCATGATGCTCTGCAGTGCCGGGTTTGCTATGCGTGTCAGAGACTGCAGATGACCGCGCGTGTCAGAGGTGGATGGAATGTAAAATAGATTGATCCACGCACGTCCGGAAGACGAAGTGTTCCAAAACTCCAAGCGATTGCCCATCGTCGAGTTTGTCCTTGAGCGAATTCTGTGATGGCATAGTTATCTATCTTGACAGGATGAGATACGCGCGAGTGAAAATACGACGGAAAAACCTTACTTGGTGTTCGCGTAAAAGGCCAACAATCAACGGAAGAGATGACATCTTCCCGAGCATCGAAGTATACCATCTTGATGAAATATTAGCCCCGGTATGTCTTAGTGCAGAAAAGAAACAGACCTGCATCGCATCCCATGGCGCAGGCTCTCCCTGAATATGCCCGAGACGAACGAGGCCTCGCCTCCGGGAGTCACCATTTCGACCTGGGCGCCCGTACACACCTTTGTACAAAATATTATTTCAAGTTCTCAAAGACATGTAACTCACGATATACCGCGCTCGGTGCATATTCCTTTGCCTCGGTTGATTGTGCGATTTCCTCCAAACTGGCGTAAAAAGGTGGATTACACATCGAAAAGTGAAAACTGTTTTTCGCGATGAGCCATCTGACACTCACAATCTTCACAACACAAGAGCGTACTTGAGATCACTTGCTTCCAACGGTTGCAAAGTCGATCCGCCAGGCGTATCCACAATCATGATTTTATCAGAAAGGCCGTTTCGTTCTACATTTCTACAAGCAGACGCAAGCGAGTTGTTATCAATGTCTTCAAAGCTCAGCTAGAGGAGAGACGGGTGTATATGACCGCTTACCGGTGCCAACAAAGGACCATGTCGGTTCCAGGCGGCACGCCAACAAGGGATAGATGACCGAGGCTCCTGTTCCTCTGTGACACGTGTAAGACAGGATGAAAAGTCGGTCGAATGATTCGGTGCTTACATGTCAATCCCCCGCACGGTCTCGTCGACGAGAACGAACGTCTTTATGATGTCTTGAATCCAAAGTACATAGTTCAACCTTGGAAACGCCGGTCAGCACAAAACGCGTGCAAAGCAAGCCAAAGGACGCACCGATTTGGAACCTACAAAAAAAGACCCAAGCGATCGTCATCATTAATACAAGTACTGAGACACTACATTTCGAGACAACTGCTTACAGGCGGACACAGTCGATCGTCGGGAAGCGCGAGGCTGAGGTTAAAGTCTAGGTAAAGCAGCGCCTCTGTCAACCGTCTCATTACTCACTAAGCAAACGTTTTATCATGATCGCATTTCCTCTGACCTTTGTGCAGGAACACTCTTGAAATCGATCGTAGGTCCTGTGTGTGTCAAGAACACGCTTCAAACAGTTCACGATTCAGTGGAATTGTTTTCCCTTTTTTCAACGAAGACGCACTGAGGCCGGAGAGGCGGGTAACGTCGTGCAAGTCCTAGAAAGTCGGGCGGACTGGCGTATGGATTCCGTGGGTGCATTTGCTTGTAAACCCCGAAGTTGTCGGGTAGTTGTTTGGCATACTAATTACGTGATTCTTCTTTATCAGGCATTTCTTCCCTTCTTCTTATATCCCGAGGTCGGTCAATATCACGTTTACAGATCTTGATATGAGGCATATCTTCATACGAGACCGAGTCTCTACTGCGACATGTCCATCCTTCAAGCCACTGCGGGACCAGTGATCGGTTCATAAATTCTGGACCCTGCTACGTCCGTATTTATTTTGCTCTCTCATTGGATACTGTAGCGGAAACTGAACATTATCTATGTGTAAACGTAAATCGGATCCCGTGATTGGGCGCAAGGTACTTAAGGTTTGGTTGTACTCGTGGCCCGGGGTTCATACTTCACCGGTCCTTCCTTCTCAAACGAATTCCGAACTCGGGAATTATGCTAGCAATTTCCAACCCAAAAATCTGGGAATGCCGGCATGTGTCATAGTGGAGGTTTGCAGGAGTTCCCTGTTGAATCTGATTGTGATGTAGTTTCAAGTGACTTCTCCCAGATGCATATCCCGGTAGACATTGGTTTGAATGTCGGCCGATGTGGTAAGACGTGATAACAATGTACCCTGGAAGTGCGATATCAGGTATTCGGATTCTTCACTTCTCGATCCCTATATAAGAGACGTCGTCTCCCCCATCTTCTGCAGACATTTCAACTACATCTTTACTAACAACGCTATGGCATCAGCAATGCACATCTCTATCTGGTAGGCCCTAGTTCGACATAACTTTCAGTCAAGGTTCGCGACTAATCTGCTCGCATAGCGGTGGTGGAATCGGTGGCCTGACGCTTGCTTTGGTCATCTCCAAGTACAGTTCACTCCCGGTCGAAATTTTTGAAGCTGGTCCTACTATCACCACTACTGGCGCTGGAATCGGCTTTTTCACTAGGACCATAGAGATTATGAAGGAACTAGGAATTTATGACGATCTGGTCCAGATGGCGGTCCGACCTCCCAGGGAAAACACAGGTCCGCGGAGTTCCATTTTTTTCCCTTAATGTTCTTCCCCACTTACGAGACCATTTAAACTAGGCCCAACCTTCAGAAAGTCGGACGAAGAGAATGGGTATCATTGGTTCAGCAAGGAATTGAAACGTGAGGACTTTGATAAACCATTTCAAGCGGGTGATCTCAAACATCTTCATTATTACAGACGGGCCCCTCTCTGTCCACAGAAAAGACGTGGTGGACTGCCTTCTCCGTCATATGCCCGCTTCCTGCAGAATTCACACCTCCAAGAAACTCCTTTCCTATGATGTGAACCCCGAAAATGGCAAGATCACGCTCCAGTTTTCCGATGGCTCTACCACCGTAACGGATGTGTTGGTGGGCGCGGACGGCATTCACTCAGTAACCCGCAAAATAATGTATCAAAAACTCGCTGCCTTATCTCGAGATGACGGCGCGAGGAAGAAATTGCTGGAGTGCATCGATCCTGTGTGGACGGGTAACTTCGCGTATAGGTACATGATCCCAACCGAGAAGTTCCTGGAGGAGCATCCGGACATGGAGGCACCAAGTGATTTGACAATGGTGAGCAACATAGATGCCAATGCCAACGCGAGGCTCATTATCATTATCTTGATCCAGCACATCGGGAAAAACAAGGTAAGCGAAGCTCGATCTGGGATTTTTCCTGATTGACCAATACGGATATTGGAAGCACATCGTCACCTTTCCAATCTCTCAAGGTCGACTTATCAACGTCGTGATCTTCACTCACAACAGCGACGCATTCGGGACGGCCTTTGCAGGCCGTTGGGTGACAAAGGTTTCCGCAGGAGAGGTTGCGGACCTACTTGAAGGCTGGGAACCTCGTGCCAACGCATTAGGAAAGGTACTTGAAGCTGCATGTTTCCGTTTGTACGTTTTCTAAAACAAGTACAGTCTGCCGAGAATGCGACGAAGTGGGCCCTGCATCGCATACGACCACTGCCACGCTTTGTGGATGGTAGGGTTGTATTACTTGGGGACTCTGTAAGTCGCTCTCATGGCTAGCGTGATAGTTACTCATGTCTCCGTAGGCACATGCAATGGAGCCACACTTTGGGGCAGGCGCAGGACAAGCGATTGATGTGAGTGTACTCCGGGCCAAAAGCTGTCATCGAAGTTCATTGATTTACCGACCCTAGGATGCATTCGTGTTGGGCCGGTTGCTGACACACAAGTTGACGAATCGAGGAAACGTCAGGAATGCATTAAAGGTTTACGAAGATGTTCGCCTACCGTTCGCGAACGCGGTCGTGCAGCGAACTCAAAACGTTGGTCGTTATTACGGATTCCAACGGTTGTCTCCAGATGGGCCTGTACTTGGCCACGAAACTCCGGAGGAGCTGGAGTACGTGCGCAAAGCGATCCAGGATGCATGGGATTGGCAGGGCGAGCCCGGGAGGGTATGGGACGCGGCGGAGGAACGCTGGCGCACGAAGTGTCGAACGGGTGACATGGTGCAGTCCCAGCTGTAATCCATGGAGGCCATTGGAAGATGGGTTGATGAGATGGGTGTCATTGGCAGGTGTGGTATGAAATATGTTTGCACTGTTACTTATACAGCCCAGTTTATTCTTAGTCGGCATGTTGTTCGTTAGATAGAATACGTGTCTCATAAATCAAGTGATGTTCAATTATACACGCTCAGTGAATTCCGATAGTTGTACTAACCTGACAGGATATATTCATCATCTTGTGCTGGGTCATGTATGTGCGCCTGAAAAGTATCAGTGCCAAAATGTGGAGGCCTGCGGCTTACAACACTGCGAGCAATGTGATCACTTCCGTAAACTAAAATCCTTTTCCATACTTACTTGGTTAAGTTACCTGGTGGTGGTAGTGGTCTTCAACTTGAAGTATATGAAGTTCGAGTTACATAAACTTGGATGGGTTCATGACAAATTTTGATACGTAACGCCGTAATTTGATACACCAGTTCTAACTTGTACATACAGTCGACTCCTTCCTAACCGATAGGTCTCGGTTTGGTCATGGAGCTTTCGGATTTGAGGGAGTATCGGGTTGGGTGGAGAACATGAAAAGGAGACATTTTTAGTACAGTTATAATCTTGTCTAACGAGTGAAATAAGAGTGAAATCTTAGTATCTGGATACCCTATACCCGCCTCTTCTGCCCAAAGGAATCCAATACCAACTCCACCTGACGAAAGTTACTTAGTTACTAGTAAGGGTCTTCAGGGTGCTTGATAAATTTCCGCACTAACAGAGCAGCAGCTCACAGCGCTCCAGCATGAGTAGGCAGTGCCTTGGGGCCAGCTTCCTCATCATTGTCACATGGCATATTAGAATCGATATAGCCATTTCAAGGTTAGTTCCCACAACCGCCAGTCCTTGACTAACTTCAATCGACTGGTGCTGATCCGGGGCATGTGCAGAGCTCTGAGTCATGCCAATCGCATGAGTCTCGGTCATTATTATTGTTTCCGGATGACACTTTGTCGTAGTTACCTACGGCATTGCTCGAGAGCTTCTGGCTGGTAGCGAACGAGGCGATGATAGCACCTGGCAAGCTTTGGTTGCCCGATTCTCCCTTTAAATGCGGTGAATGTGTAAATCCAAATCACATCGACATTCACGATCCCGATGGCATCAGCATTAACATTCCATGTTTCTATTTGGTAAGCCCAGGACACTCTTAAGGGTTGACTTGCTGACCCCGTTCTAGTGGTGGGGGGATAGGTGGATTGCTGCTGGCTCTGGTCATGGGGAAGTACGGCCCACAGTGCCCCGTTGAAATTTTCGAAGCCGGGTCCACCATTACCACTGTTGGAGCTGGCATCACTTTTTATGCGAGGACGTTGAACATTATGAAAGAATTGGGGATCTATGACGAGATGGTCAAGATGGCTGTCAGACCCCCCCAAGGTTAGTCGAATTTCTGTCGGTGCAACATGTCCTACTCACTGACTACACCATTGAAACATAGTGCTGAAATTCAGAAAATCTGATCAACCAGATGGGTTTGATTGGTTCACATACAAAGTGACAAGTTAGTGCGCTAAGCGTATTCTCCTAGTATCTCTGATCTTTTTACAGACGAACTCATGTCGTTCCACAGAAAAGATATTGTGAACTTCTTTCTGAGTCGGATCCCGGCTTCTTGCAAGATCCACACATCCAAGAGGCTCAGTTCCTATGACGTCGATTCGGAAACAGGGAAAATATCGCTCTATTTTTCAGATGGTTCTATTGCCATCACAGACGTGTTGGTGGGCGCGGATGGCATTCACTCGTCGACTCGCAAGACAATGTATCAAGCCCTCACTGCTTTATCTCGAGACGATGACCCTAAGAAGAGACTTATGGAGTGCATCGATCCTGTGTGGACGGGTAACCTTGTGTATCGGAATCTGATCCCCACTGAGAAACTGTTAAAGGAGTTCCCTGAGGTCGAAGCCCCGAAGGTTCCAACATTGGTAAGTCACTCAATGATTCACAATATTCGGATGCTTACCACTATATCCAGTTTCTTGGAAAGGATAAGGTAGGAATGCGGTAACTCAAGTTCAAATTCTTCGTGATTGATAAGCTTCGACCCCGTTCAGCATATAGTGGCATTTCCGATTTCTCAAGGGCAACTAGTCAACGTTGTGATGTTCATTCACAACAGTGAAGCGTTCGGGACATCATTTGAGGGTGACTGGGTCGTGGACGTTTCAGAAAAGGAGGTCCTAGACCAATTCGAAGAGTGGGAAGTCCGTGCGAGAACGTTGGTGAAGGTATCTTACATTACATTATCATTGTTGATGTCATATGTGCTATCCTGACACTCACGCACACAGTGTGTCGAGAAGCCATCAAGATGGGCGCTGCACTCTCTGCGACCGCTACCCCATTATGTGAACGGTAATGTTGCTTTGCTCGGAGATGCAGTGAGTCCTATTCGAGATTGTGGTTAGCATCGCAGCAGCTAGAAATGCATAGGCACATGCCATGGAACCGCACTTTGGGGCAGGCGCCGGACAGGCGATAGAAGTGAGTATCCTTGTTCCACTCTCTCTTTTACCTTGGGGAAAGTATATTCACTTACCTTTCCTTGCGTGGCAGGATGCATTCGTGCTTGGTCGATTGCTGACGCACGAGCTAACACACGGAGGGAACGTCAGTAACGCGTTGGAGATCTACGAAGAAGTGCGATTGTCGTTCGCAAATAACATTGTTCAAAAATCTCGGGATATGGGCCGATGTTATGGTTTGCATTGCGTCTCTGCGGACGGCAAGCTTGTGCTTGACAAGGATAGCCAGGAACAGCTCGATCTTGTGAGAAAAGCGATCGAAGATGGGTGGAAGTGGCAGAGCGAGCCTACATGGATGTGGGATGAAGCGGAGAAGCATTGGCTTGCGAAGTGTGGTATGAACGATGGGCCCCTTTAGTCTGGCCACCTTTATCCAAGGTCTTCATTGTACAGTACCATTCATAATTGATCAAACCTACATACTAGTACGGTAGTAGTAAAGAATATTCCATTATACAGATCCGCGGTTTCGGATGGATGTTGGCAGTGGTTCGGCCGATGCAAAATAATCGCGGTTCCAAGGTTCCAAATTCTGTGAGGTGTGGCGGACAGGTCATAACCCCACCGAGCTAGTGCCAGTGGCCTCATTATCTACATTCACGAGTTACGATCCCAATGGCATCTACATTCCACATTTCTATTTGGTATGCTCCTGATAATACTCCCTGAGGCGACCCCCAGACTTCTCATACACACATAGTGGCGGAGGAATAGGCGGGCTAACACTTGCATTGGTCATCAGCAAGTATGCCAAGCACCAGGTCGAAATCTTCGAAGCTGGTCCCACTATTACCACTGCCGGTGCTGGAATTACCTTCTATGCCAGAACCCTGGATATCATGAAGGATCTGGGGCTGTACGATGACATCGTCAAGATGGCTGTCAAGCCTCCCTCGGAAAGTACAGGTTCGTTGCGCTTTCGATGTATTCTCCAAAGAGCTCGTTCACGAGATGGCCCACTGTGCGCATTTAGGTGTATTTTATAGAAAGTCGGATCAACACGACGGATATCCCTGGTTTACCATTGACTTACCAAGTGAGATATTGTGTGGATCAACCTGTCATCCATCTCTGATCATAACATGATACTGGAGGTGGGCAGTTGATGATGCACAGAAAAGATCTAGTGGACTTCCTCCTTCGTCATATTTCAGATTCTTGCCAAATCCACACGTCCAAGAAGCTCGAATTCTACAAAATTGATCCGGAATCAGGGAAAACAATGTTGCATTTCGCGGATGGATCTACTGTCATCACCGATGTGCTGGTGGGTGCTGATGGTATCCGCTCAGCGACGCGCAAAACTATGTACAAGAACCTTGCCTCCCTCGCCCGAGACGATGATACAAGAGAGGGATTGCTAAAGTATGTTGATGCCATATGGACAGGGATATTCGTGTATAGGAGCCTAATTCCGATTGAAAAACTGGAGAAGGAATACCCCGATGTCGAAGCGCTGATGGATTTGACGTTGGTGAGTCGTCTCTATATTTCCTGCGAGTGGAATGCTTATCCCCAAATTCAGTATCTTGGAAGGGATAAGGTCGGGATAATAGATCTTTGGGCTCTTCGCGATACTGATAGAACCATTTCCGAGTAGCATTTTATAACTTATCCTGTCACCCAAGGGCGGCTAGGGCTAATCAATGTTGTCATGTACATTCACGACAGGGATGCATATGGGACGACATTCGATGGCCGGTGGGTGCAGGATGTATCTGAGAAGGAAATTTCAGATCAATTCGAGGAATGGGAGGACTGTGCGAAGGCATTAGTGAAGGTATTTAAATGTATGATCATTCACTTTCTCCTTGGTTTCCTCACATCATCATCACAGTGCATCGAAAGGCCGTCGAGATGGGCGTTGCATTCCACCAGAGCTCTACCACACTATGTGGATGGCAAGGTTGTCTTACTCGGAGACGCTGTAAGCTTTTTTCCCAGTCCATGGTCGGTTTCGTATAAACAAGAGTTACTGCAGGCGCATGCTATGGAACCACACTTTGGGGCAGGCGCAGGACAAGCGATGGAGGTGAATTTCCCCATCAATCCCTGGTAAAATTGACTCACCTTCAGCATACAGGACGCATTCGTGCTGGGCCGGTTACTAGCCCACGAGTTAACGCACCAAGGAAACATCGTTGATGCATTGAAGATTTACGAAGATGTCCGCTTGCCTTTTGCGAATAGCATTGTCCAGCGATCCCACGACATCGGTCGTTATTGTGGTTTACATTATGGCTCTGCGGACGGTCAAGACTCTTTGGAACGCAGTACGGCAGAGCTGGATCGTATACGTACATTGATCAAAGACGCATGGACCTGGCAGACGGAACCAGCGTGGGCATGGGGTGACGCAGAGCAACTCTGGCGTGCAAAGCTGAAAACAACGTAACAAACCCATGTGACATTCCGTAGTTACTTTTCACAAGTCGCTGCGTTGATTTGGTGGCATGTTGACCTTATCAAAGTTTATTGTATGTAGTACATCATGTCAAGAAAGAAGGCTCGGACGGTCCGATGGCTGCGCGGAGTTTATGTAATCAGACTTCCATCTTGCTATCCGAGTCATTATGATGGCCTGCTTGAATCAGAATCTCGCATTTTATACATTCAACTGCGCTGCTGAAGATGTTATCATATGCAGATAGGTTTATTTATTGTGTAGCCAATCTTTTCGTACCATATTGCCCATTCAGCGTTTAGTGTCCACTGGCAGGGTGGTGCATGCCTGGAAAGTTTGGCAGACCTTAGTTGCCTGTTAACCCCTCCGAAACTCCATTTAAACGCCAGCAAGCAACCGTTCACCACATCCACGACTCCGATGACATCCAGTGCATTCCACGTCGCCGTTTGGTAGGTTCTATACAGTCTGCTATGGTGACTGGTGATGGTTAACTTATCAGATATAGCGGTGGAGGTATAGGCGGGCTGACGCTCGCTTTGGCCATCAGCAAGTATGCCACTCAGACTCAATCAGTAGAAATATTTGAAGCTAGTCCAACTATCACCACCATTGGTGCTGGGATCATGTTCTTTACGAGATCCTTGGAGATCATGAAAGATCTGGGTCTATACGACGAAATCGTCAAGATGGCCCCAAAACCTCCTTTGGAAAACACGGGTTCGTCATCGAGCTTCGGACCGGATCGATCTAGCTTCGAGGTCATGTTGACGCAACGGTGCTCACTGTTAATGAAATTAGGCATGTTCTATAGAAAGTCTGATCAACGAGACGGATACCACCTGTTTTCAAGAAGCATGACGGGTGGGGACATGCGTCGTCTCAGCCATGATCTTCCTCTGATTATGTTTGCAGCCGGGCAATTGACGGTCCACAGAAAGGATCTAATAGATCTCCTTTTGCGTGAGATCGCTGATTTATGCAAAATTCACACATCCAAGAAGCTCGAATCCTACCAAGTTGATTCAGAAACAGGGAAAACAACACTGCATTTCGCAGATGGATCCACCGCTATCACAGATATTCTCGTGGGAGCGGATGGTGTTCGCTCTGCGACGCGCAAAACCATGTTCCAGAATCTTGCTTCTCGAGCAGGAAGCGATGAATCGAGAAAGACATTGCTTGAGGGTATCGATCCCGTGTGGACGGGTTTGCTCGCGTATAGGAACTTGATTCCGGTTGAGAAGCTAGTGAAAGAGTACCCCAATGTCGAGGCGCTGATGAACGTGTCAGCGGTAAGCCACTTCTACATTACCACTTGTGGGATGCTCATCATGATATCCAGTACCTGGGAAGAAACAAGGTCAGAGTCACGCAACGTCAAACTCTGTGTGGCGCTGATCAAATATTTCTTGGCAGCATATCGTAACGTATCCGGTCTCACAGGGGCGGTTGATCAATATAATCGCGTATATGCATAACCGGGAAAAGTTCGGGATGCCATTCAATGATCGGTGGGAAGAGGACGTATCTGAAAATGAGATTTCAGACCAGTTTGCGGATTGGGAAGATCGTGTGAGGGTGTTGGTGAAGGTATACGGACAATCTTTACTGGCTCTATCCTTTCTGAAATCATCACAGTGCATCGAGAGGCCGTCGAAGTGGGCGCTACATTCCGTACGGGTGCTACCACATTATGTGGACGGCAAGGTTGTTTTGCTCGGAGACGCTGTAAGCTCGATTTAGTATGTGGTAAGAGTCGCAGGTACTGAAAATACTGTCGCAGGCGCATGCTATGGAACCGCATCTAGGAGCAGGCGCCGGACACGCAATGGAGGTGAGCATCCTCATTAAACATTGCTATTCAGCTCCATACAAATTGACCCACCTTTCTCTATACCTGCAGGACGCATTCATACTGGGCCGGTTGTTGACGCATGAATTAACACACCGAGGAAACGTTGTGGATGCACTGCGGCTTTACGAAGACATTCGCTTGCCATTTGGGAATCACATGGTTCAACGATCCCGCGATGCTGGTTGCTATTGTGGTTTGTATCTTCTCTCCACGGACGGCCTGGACCCCTTGCACGTTGGTCCAGCGGAACTAGATCACAGGGTACACATATTGACAGAGGATGTATGGAAATTGCAAGCGGAGTCTCCTTGGGTGTGGGGCGAAACAGAGCAACGCTGGCGCACTAGGTGTACCAAGTAACCCCTATGGCGTTGGTAAAAAATAGCTTGATCGTATGTATCACTTGGCAAAAGTGTGAAATTGCATGCACTTTGATTACTCGCCTTTGAAGTTTGAACTCGTACTGTCATACGCAATTGGGCATGTTTTATCATCAGTTGAGTCCAGGAAAATAAAGTCAAAGTATCGAGACCACAACAACTTGAACAAGCCAACTATCCAGAATATCAATAGCCCGATGGCTTGAACCATCCCCGGCTTTGCCGCGAGTAACTCAGTTGCTGGTGGAGTTCAATCGAGGTGGAGTTCAATCGAGAGTCTCCGCTCGGCAATTGTTGCGGCGAAAACCTGCGGAGGCGCCTGTATCATCGGGGTAAAGAACTACCTGTAAGTATTATTCCCATTCAGCAACCTCCCAACGACCCACTAATAAATGTAGCATTGACTGCTAGGAAAGCAGACGAGCGACAAACGGGCCTACAGCTGACTCATAAACGACAAAAATTTCCTTTTTTTCCATCTCAGCCATGGACATACTACTCACAGAGACTGTTCTGTATTACTGGGATTTCTCCATTCGCCTCCGAGAGAGCGGCCAAGTGTCTGCCGGTGACAATAATGTCTTCGCAAGCACTGGAACAATCAACGACTGGATCGACAAAGTCAAACGAGCCACGTCCGGCGAAGATTCCGAACACCTTCATTCACCAACAAACTCTCCCAGTGCTCGTACCGCAAGCACCGTCGCCGGTTCTACCATATCGGTTCTTTGCAAGATCAAGTCCTCTTGCGCGTCACCTATTTTAACCAACTTCATGTTGCCCGAATCTGACGACCGCCTCGACTACGCATCCTCTGACGCCGAAAATCATCACTACCGTCGACGTAACCAGGTCGGACACAGTGCGGATTTACCAAACATAAAAGTTTGCAAGAAACGCTCACGCTGCAAGGTATATCATCTAATGAAATTCGAGTCATGCGATCGCATTGCTAATGTTTGACTGACGACCTGAATTACTGTGCCACAGGAAGATACGCAGGAACCACAAGAATGGAGCGCACCACCGTCCAAGCGATCCAAGCTTATGTGGCAACCTGTCAGCTACTCTCCGGGTCGTTCTTGGATCGCTTCCGCTGAAGGTGACTTAGGCAAGTCCTACTCCCCTCCCTTCACAGGTGTGCTTAAGTATGATATTGCACCATTTATCAGCCATCCATTGTATTCAAGCCACAGATGGACTCGTCATTTACCACAATTGCTGATACGAGTCGTCCCATTTTTGTATTACCTTCGTATCTCGCACCATACTTTGATCATACCGCTAATATTCACTAATGCGCTACAGTACATATTAGACGAATTGCTACTTGTAGAAAACAAGGTTCCGTGGAACAATGCCAGACGGCGGGATTTTTGAACCCTTGGATCGTCTGTGGAAGGAGCTGATATTATTGTGTCTGGTGTTACATAGATCATGAACAAAATATATTCGATAAGCTGTGGCTGTTAAAGCGAGTGGAATACTTGTGGCAATCACACAATTGCTTAGACAAAGAAAAAACAGCACAATCCAGCTCGAGGATCACGGTTGTCACAACGCAAGATTTGAGCGACTTGGGACAAATACATCCAATGTGGTGGTAATACATTGCTTGTGGTAACACTGGATGACTAGATACGTTTGCCGCTGTTGGCTGCTGCTTTCTTCTTCTCCACCTCTGCCGCTTTGGCTGTACGAAAGTCTGTTATTGGTGTATATGGTCGTAAGATGCCGTCACAAACCTTCTGCCTCGGCCAGGCGTCTAGCTTGGGCAGCTTCACGATCTTGCTTAATCTTCTTCAGACGGGCGAGATCTGCCTTTGCTTGGTCTGTCTGGCCGGCAACATGAAGCTAAATGACCGAGTGTGATCATCATTCCGTCCCCGAGTGCATCTCGCTCACCTTCCAATAACGTTCATTGGCTTCTTTCTTCTCCTTCTCCTCCCTAAATATGCATGATTACGATATCTATCCGACCGGACAACATCTTATTAGGCTTACCTTTCTTTGCGAGTCAGTTCTCGAGAACCAATGTCCGAGATGTTGAGCTTCTTCTCGACATGATTGGGATTGATGAGATCCGCATCCTCATCGTCTTCATCAATCGCTTGTTTATTACCTTGTTTCTGGGCGGCCTTGAGCTCACGTCGTTCAGCACGCGTCAGTTCAGGCTGGGCTGTGGCACTCGGTCCAGCTCCTCCCACTTCTTCTTCCTCTTCTTCCTCTTCTTCCTCATCTACGGTATCTTCCTCCTCCTCCTCATCGTCGCCGTCGCTGTCGGCGTTCCTACGACGGGGCCTACACAGAGACGATAACAAACTCTGGACCCAACCAAGTGGTGAAAGCATGCGTACGATCTCGGTGCTGATATGTCTTCATGATCAAGATGCATGGCCTCGCTGAAGGTGCCACACACGCCATCAGCACCGTCCGATCCGTCCTTCGATCATGACGCGTGGCACTCACCTGAACTTCCTACCGCCCCCGCGCTTCGTCTTGAACTTTCCTGGGGAACCAAGCGTGTTTTAAACACCCATGAAATTAAATATGAGTGAAATAACACACCTGATCCTCTGACCATGGTTCAGTGACTAGATAAGACGAGTGAGTCATCTCCGAATTTAGACATCAACACATGCTTACATCAGCAGCATCCCACGACGAGACCGACCATTATGACGACGATACCGTCCCGCCTAGCGCAGGTTTCGCGCTTCTCAAGTAGCCCTGAAGAAGCTCGCAAACGTGTTATAGATCTCTACAGAGGCTGGATTCGAGCCGTGAGTCGTTTCTTCGTAGAGGCCCGGCTTACTGACCGTCCTCATGTATGACGGCCTAGGCACCTGAAATCGTCGCCTCGTACGCAATACCTGTCACACCTGCCTACGTTCGGTACTGCATCCGCCAGAAATTCGAAGCCAACCGACACGTTACCGACCCACGCGCGATCGACGTGCTCATTCACAAGGGCCGCCAGGACCTCCAGGAAACGCTCAACACATGGAAGCAGACGGATCACATAATGGGTATGCTCCTCAAGGTGGACGAGCGGCCCCAACGCACGTTCTTGCAAAAGTTTTTCGAGGGTGCGTAGTGCTGCTCGTCGTCGCGTGGACGAGGCGCTGACATCGGAAGACAGGCCGAGACGAGGACGCTATTCGTCCTGCTGCTTCTGGCGTCGTATAGCTACTTGTCAGCGGCTTCGTATTAGACAATCCGATATCCAGACTACCTGTGCAGAACCACATTGTGGTTCCGTGCCTGTCCGATATTTTATAGCACCCTTGCACGCACATCCTATCTCAACACATAACATGTAAAGAGACAAAAGTGAACGACGTCCTTCTGCATTTCCATCCGAGTGAAGAATGTTTTCCACAAGTCTGCGCGACCTGTGGTTTATCATGGATTCATACAATCTATCACAGCAAATCCACTCTACCCCTTGTGCTGTGCGTTTCAATTTACTTTCTGCTCCCTGGTTGCCAAGCGGATACGATGGGTTGAGTTCAGTCCTCGATAAACGAAATATATGAGAATACACGATCCATCGGCTGAAAGTCGATCCCAGTGGCAGCACCCGCTCCTACATGGTAACGATCTGGAACAGTCTCTCGTCTCAAGGCGATTCGAACGAGTACCATGTAGAATGAGATGGAGATGATCGGCATGGCCTATGCAGGTGTGAGCCCCGACGCATTAACCATGATGGCGTACGTTTTATATTTACCATGTCTGCCACAATGTACACCCCATTGTTGGTGCTGGCGTAACAAATGAGTGCAGTCAATAATGTAGCGGAGTACAACAGCGCTGCATCTACAAGGATGTGGAGAACTGGCATCATTGTGCGCTGCCCATGGGGTCGGAAGGCCACAACACTGCGTTCTATGGTCCAAATGCGATACGCCAGGAGCCCTAAGACCCTGCTCAGAATTTCACCAGGGCCTGATGCAACGTAGTACGCTCACCGGCACTGAGCAAATTCGTCACGAGCGTTGACGAAAAGAACAATCCTGAATACCAAAAAGACTGGCAAAATGGGTTACTTGGATCACCCGCCCAGTTTAGTGACAAGCAGGA
This sequence comes from Rossbeevera pachydermis, assembly GCA_038090155.1. Lineage (NCBI taxonomy): Eukaryota > Fungi > Basidiomycota > Agaricomycetes > Boletales > Boletaceae > Leccinum > Leccinum pachyderme. The sequence goes on from JBBPME010000032.1 coordinate 52,782, forward strand.
AGACGGAAGAAAACCGGCCACTGATATTGTTGTCAATAGAGGTATCTCTGCCAAATAACCTAGCCCCACCTGCTACACAACACCACAAGATTAGTGGGATGATGATAATCCCGATCGACTGCCACACAATGTAACAACGATATATCTAGGCGTTGAATTGGCAGGGGTACTAATGAATAAAAAATACGACCTACCACCACGCCATCCCCAATGAGTGTTTGAAAGGTATATATCACATTTTTAATCACAAACGTAGGGTTAGCAATGTCTGTGAAGAAAAAAGTCGATCCACCAGGAAGACTTGTAGATTCGATTAAGCCCTTGTTCACGCGGATACTGTTGACGATCATATGCTTAAGGAAAGGAAGCGGTATGAGTTCGCACGCCGAGAATCTAACGATGGGCAGAGCTTACCGCGGTACCCAATGTCATGAGGGAAACAGCTATCCAGATCATCTTTGTATTTGATTTGGAACGGCATTTCCCTTGGATCAACACTGATAGGGTACCGATGAACATTAGTAGTGAAGCACCTATGTCAAATCTGTTCAGCGAAATAACAGACCAAGTTAATTGATAAAAGAAAGTTCACACCATACAAAATGCCTTCAAGCACTATTGATAACAAGGCAATACTGTCAAAAGTGATTGCGAACGACATAGAGAAAGTGGATGGCTGGGGTCAGAGTCCTGCTTGAGCCTTACAGACAGGACAAATGACAGATTATGCTATACGGCGCTGTGCTTGTATTTAAGTTCCCAATCAGCCAGGCGAAACGGTTCTATGAACTTCCTACGTTAGTACAGCATGAATGATGGTCATTGATGGATAAGTATCTGGTTCTCTTGCCATAGAGATAATCAGAATGCCACCAGATACGAGCCATGATGATGATGATGAATATCGCCTGATACTAAATTACCTTGCTAGGGTAGCACCGAGAAGTTCATCCCTTGATCATGATGGGAAGGTCGGAGTACCAGTAGTAGTATTATGCCAAGTTCGAGTTCTCACGGGTCAATGAGGTAGTAACTGCCAGTGAGCACACAGCAGAGTAGTGTAACTTGAATGGTGATATTTCTCATTCTCGGCTAGACAGACTGTGAAATGACATATAGATCACCTTAGGCTATCACTTGTCCTGCTGATGTTGACTATCCGGGACCCTTGCATAATGTCAACCTGACTCAATCAGACAAAAGCAGAGCAGTTTGCTCCCCTTCAAAAGACACATGCTATTATCTCTCTTCATAGAATCGTAAGTTGTAGTACATTCAAATGCTTGAAAATTGATTCGGATATAGTGTCCTGACTTGAATGGATTCATCCCAATACACCTATCTGTGGAATTAATACCATTATCCTACTGCACGAATGCCCGGAACCAATTCCGCCCAGCCTCAAATACCACCCTTGCAGCCTCGACCCCATCAAGTGGATGTGTCTCCTTGGGGAACGTCAGTAACTCTACCACCCTACCTCTCCCTTTTAGTACATGGTAATAACCCCTCCCCTGTGCCGGAGGTACCCTCAGATCGTCTTCACCGAGTAGTACCAATACTGGTGTCTTGACGTTGTCCACGTGTGCGATTGGAGAAGCCTTGTAGAGTGTAGCGAAGTTCTCCGGGGTGAGGTACATTCCCGGCCGAAAGGTAAGCCCAAACTCGCTGAAGGCCCAGTCGGGAATGTCGGACGTGCCAAAGAACTCGCCAACGGAGACGACCGGGTTGCGGACGACCGCTGCGGTGAAGGTGTCCGGGTATTGGCCAATGACTTTGGTGGATCATGATTTTGTTGTCGTCAGAACATTGGATTGGATTTAAAGAAGAAGAGATAGAACGGGTAGTGAGATAAACTTACGATGAGTGGTCAGGAAGCCGCCATGACTCCCACCTAGAACGATCTGGCGTCCTGGTGCTGAGAATCCGAGACGAATCAGTTCTTCGACCGTGGCGAAGCAGTCCTCCACGTCAAGTGCGCCGCATTTCCCAATGAGATTTTGGATGTATTTCTCTCCGAATCCCGTTGATCCAGTGTAATTTGGCAGAGATATGGTATCTGCAGGACCAATTAATAATGATGCGGATCGGTGGTATATAGATGTATTGGTTAACTCACAACCTTCGAGCGCATATGCGAGCACGCCCTGCGTGAAGAATGTTATACTACACGAGTGCGGTCCCCCGTGTATGTACGTCAAGCAAACAGGTTTTGATCCCTGTACAGACTCCTTCGACCTAATGACTACAGTTTCAACCGGATGTCTATCTGGAATGGGTATGATCCGTGATTCAAGGCCAGGAGGGTAGCCTGGACTACAATGACATAGGTGTTAAGATCATCTGCTAGAATATCATGGTACGTACGTTTTGGAGAAATGATGGGTCTATCAATAACTGTAAGGACTGGTGAATGGCCTTCATTTTCGAAACTTAAAAGAATAGTTTCGGGTGGAGACGTCGGACTGCTCCGTGAACATATGGCTAAGCGTACTCCGTTGGTTGCGAGCAAATTCCAACTATATAGTCTTGAGCCACCTGAGCCACCTGAACGCTCATCGGGCGTGACTTCCACTATGGTACCGGTGTCCACATCGATCGAAACCAACGTAGAACGAGAGCGCCAGAGGGACTGTGCTAAAAGGTACGTCTTATCGCCAAGTTTCAAGAACGGACTAAGTGCCATGTTATAGTCGATGTACAATCCAGGGAAGTTTCCAGGTGAGGGATCGTATACTGTATCCACGAGGACCCTGTCTCCCATATCCCCCTTCAAATCACGAGCGTGAACGGACACTGTGGACGCATGTGCCCCACCCAGGGGATTGGATAGCCAAAACAGAGTCATCGGAACGAAGTTCTCGTCCAAAAGAACGCGTGGGGAACGGCAGGAGCGCCCTTGCGCCTCGATCCTGACAGATTGGCACGACACGGTCGTGGCAGTGTCCAAAATTTTGTCAGGGAGGTTAAGTTCCCAAATGCTGGATGGCCGACTTAAACGATACTTAACACCCAACTGCTTCCCGTCAGTAGGCTGGTCGTATCCAATAGCATAAAGACGAGTGTTAGTAGCAAAAGTTGCCTGGCCAAATGTAACGGGAACATTGGAAGGCTGATCAGGTGACAAGGCGGCGACGGAGACAGTAGGTGTGGTATCATTAACACTGAGCGATGCTTCGTTCGAAGATCGCCAGCGGAACATGAAAAGAGTGGGTCGCCTCCTGGTGTACAGTTGCTCTCCGAAATGAGGAACGAAGCGGAACTTTGGGTACAGATCATCGTTTCCCCCCGTGGTCACTGACATCTCGGAGTTTGCTTCAGCGGTGTACACTAACGCGGTTTCGCATGGAGCGAACGAAAACGATTTAAATCTGGAGAATGGGTAAATGTCAGAGCCCGACAATCTAAATGACTAGTATACCATCGGTGTGGAATGGCCCATGGAGCTTAGTGACCTCGAGTGATGCCTCGAGCTGAACACTTGACCAAACCTCAACGTAACGTTTCTTGGTGCCGTTGACGTCGGGAACCTCCCAAAGGAATGCACATCGTTCCTCAGACGGCGCTGGGATGAATGCAATGATATCGGACGGTTCGTGATTGATCATTCGTGGAATTACCAGGCCACTGATGGGTGAATCCGGGCCACAAGTTAAAGGGAACACTTTCGCGATGGATCGCAGAACGTTTCTTTCATTGTCGCGAATCGAATAGGAAATGTGTGCGACTGGATAGGATGTAATGGTGGTGAGATTTATCAAATGAGTAGAAGGCACCCTTACCTGTAACATCGGATCCGGTGGGGTGACCGGTAAACGTGGCGGATATCGGGACAGGTAGCTCTGTAAGTTCTTTGTAGAAGGGGGACGAACCACTGTAGATGAGTGATGACATTTTGGTTATTAGTAGGATCCGACCAGTTCAATTTGCGAGGAAAGATCGGAATCCCACCGTCACGATCTGATGAATAAAGGCGGAGCGGCGATTCGGAAATCTGCCGTAACCTTAATTTTTAGGCTACAGCCATTTCGGAGCCACGGCCCTGCAAAGAAATCCAAAATTTTGCAGGGTGATGCAGCCATCTTCAAGTTGCTCCGAGTCATAGTCTATAGGCAACGCCCACTGATCAGTCTCACGGTGTGGTGACAAAGGCTTTCAGTACAGTATAGCAAGTATGTGCTAGCAAACTGTTCACTGAATCCTGAGGCCATTAGCACGCTGTTCAAACTTGAAAAGGTATAGCCAATTAATTCGCATTCAAGTCCGCAAGGCTTGTCCACTTGAGCAATTAGCAATGCCATAAGTTATGTAAGTACTAATTCATCCTTTTGTACGTTTCTTGTCGACGATTGGTGTCCATCGTTCCTTGAGGAAAAGTTTCTGCAAGTGGCCCACAGATGACTCTGTTTCTCTAGTACTCAAGTTTCCACAGGCAGGCATGCATCTTCTCCTCGTCCACTCCTTTTTGCTAGCGACTAGCATTGTCCGCGCGGCCGTCACCGCTTACGGCCCTCATGTCCAGCAACCCTTGGGGACAGTGACAGCTGCTTCTGCATCCTATACTGGTGCTGCCACCTATGACGATGTCACCCTGAACCCCCCTCCCGTTCCTAATCCTCCTCCACCCACTTCGTTTGCTGTTCAACTCCAGACAGGATCGGTTCCTGGCCTTTCCATTCCTCAGCATGGTTCGTTCTTTGGTTTCAGCATAGAATTCAGCGTTGTCACACAAGTCCGTAAGTATCAAATTAGCTGCCGTTCATAAAGTATAACTGACCCTCATACTACAGTTGGTCTGAATAGGTTCTCCATCCATCTTGTACCTATTCACGGCCTCGGGTCTGACGCCAGTACCATAGCTCATTCCTGCAGGTTCCGTTTCTCAACTTGATGGCTAACATCAGGGAGCGTGCTGGCAGTGTCCATGTACGCGTCGGTGGAAATACGCAAGATTTTTCCACTATGGTTAATTCTATTCCCGATGGGTCTGCACTCGAGAAACACGTAGCTCCATCTGCTAATCCGGTGATTATTATTATTCTACATGCATTGAAACTGTGGTCTGATGCACCATTGGATTTGCAGACTGAAACACCACCTCTGATTTACACTTCTGAGATCATCAGGATGTTGGGGCAAATATCCTCGCTCACAAACGTCCATTGGTACTTGGGTATGCCTGGTATTCCGGATGGTTCCCTTGGCTAATCCACACCATCAGGCGTCCCTTTTATTGATCCCCAGCACTGGCGCCTTCAGATTGCAGAAGTTGGAGCATCGATCTTAGGGGATTATCTGGTTGGATTGCCGGTAAGAGTGATCTCATTCGAGCCAGCTAGGTATACCAACAGCTTTTAGTCAGGCAACGAACCAGACTTTTACTCACGACACGGCCACCGACCCAGCGTAAGTCGATCCTTTTTATTTGATTCTCGGAAAACTAAAGCTTCCTTCAGACCTACAGTCCTTATGACTACAAGGCCGAATTTGGCGAGCTCATACAAGCTATAGCCAGTGATTCCAACATTCCCAACAAAGGTCTCCTCGTTGGCCCCAACTTGGCGACTGCTTGGCAGCCTGAAGATGTGTGGAACACCGGTTTTGTTACCGATTTCAGACAGAGTCTGACTGCTCTTTCTGTGGAACGGTACGTTTACTCGTCAAATAGTAGTTGTTTCCTGCGAAATGATGACACCCGTTTTAGTTACCCAACTGATAATTGTTATGCGCGATTTGGTGTTGGTGCCCCTCAAACTGGACAAGGCAGTCTCCCCGACTTCTTAACGCATTCATCTGGGCAGCAACTTGTTTCAGGGTATCTGAACTCGACCGCCTATGCTCAATCACAAGGACTGCCGTTTATAATGCTCGAAACTAATACAGCATCATGCGGTGGCTTTCCAGGTTTAAGTGACAGCTTTGCAGCGGCGCTGTGGGCCGTTGATTATGGTCTTCAGATGGCTTACTCAAACTTCAGCCACGCCATGTTCCATGTTGGTGGTCAAAGTGACTATTATAATGTAGGTTTTTCCCCTGAACGAATTTCTTTTATCTGATGTACTTTGTACCGCTAGCCTTTCACACGTAAGTTTCTTTTCTTCCAGAATTAATGTTCAAATTATTCAACTTAAACATAGCCCCGGTCACAAACCAATCGTCCTTCCATCAATGGACTGTTGGTCCCATATATTATTCCTCTCTGTTTGTTGCTGAGGCTCTGGGTTCCTCCAACCAATCACAAGTTCTGGATCTCGAGATGAACAATGGCAACGAATTCACTCCAGGCTATGCCATTTATGAGAATGGCCAGCCAATACGTGTCGCTTTGATCAACTTCGTCGAGGATAGCTCCGGGGCGAGCGATTACACTGCTAGTCTCTCGATTGGTGGATCGGTACCATCTCAAGTCAGAATCAAGTAAGGATTGTATGTTTCCTGAAGTGCTTAGCTTACGTCTGCATTAGATACCTCGCGGCATCATCTGTCACACAAAAGGCTAACATAACATGGGCCGGTCAGACTTTCGGCGGTGCATTTGCCTCAGATGGGCGGCCAGTCGGAGATGTTGTCGTGCAGACCGTCAGTTGCGACAAGAGCAACAACGTCTGTCAGGTCAAGGTTCCTGCACCTGGGGCTGCGATCGTCTTCCTCACGGACCAAGCGCTTGTGGAGTCAGACCAGGGACCGACGACAACGTTTGCGACCACAGCAGTGACGAAACTACACAACACTGCGACTATTAACCCAGCTGTGCTGGCTACGTCTAACGGAAACAGAGGCATAGCTGAAGAATTGGCGGGCACGAGTGATGGTGGCAGGGTAAGCGGTGCTCTCGGACTTGCCCACGCCCTGCCGAGCGTGGGTGCCCTCGTAGTTGGTGCGTTCCTTGTTGTCCGGATGAGCATGAGGTAGTAGTGAGGAAAGGGTTCATCGGGGAGACCTTGGTGCCCTACTCCGGTTAAGATGGCAAGTATACGGATACATATACCCTCGTAAGTTTCGCACAATACGCTTGTCATGGTGTCATTGATGCTCTAATCGTAATTTACGTCTCGAATATATATAATGTCTTTGGGTCATGTCGTTCGTTTTGTTCTTAAAATACTATCTGGAACCACAAGTACGCTCTAACATCTGAGCATGGCGAACGGCGAACGTCGAGCCGTTGACTGCAGGACTTTTTGACCCTTCCAAAACCGATGCCAATTAAAACGCTCTGTCAGTTCGCCACAGGGATGTTACGTGATCAATTACACGTTAAAACGTTCTCCCAGTCGATAATCGCCGATCAATACCCGTGTCGAGGCTTGAGTCGATTTGTTATTGCTCATTGTATAGCAGTTCCGTTCGCGTTACAATACATAGTATGTAATTATTACTTCTGGTAAGGAGCTACCCAAAAAGCTGGAGTATTAATACACATGATGAGTGTCTCGAGTTCGTGGAAGAGAATCCATAGACGGCCAAGTCCTTGGGGGATGAAGCACTGACCACCAACATCACGGATAAGCACCGTGTGTTCCATGCACCCGGATAAGGTACCCGAATGCCCATAGCACCTCCCACTGAAATAGCACACGTCGCGGCCCCCGGTACTAGAGCACACCAGGGATCATCCAGTATCTCACCCTCCGCGAATAGCTATCCCATTCCTCTCGGAAGCGCTCCCGCAGCAACGTGTCCTCTCTCAGGCACCGCGAACATGCGACCAGCCACAGAAACATGATCAACGCAGCCAACGCGCCAACGAATAGCTTGCCAAAGTTTGTTGCGAGCCAGCCACAGCGCTGCGCGAACGACCCTGGGCCGGTGATCACGAGCATGAGGCCGAGCGCACTCAGTGCGGCGCTCACATAGCTTGGGTGCCGAACGATCGCGTACGGCCCAGAGGTCACGAGGCTGTGATCTTTCCGCACGGACAGCTCGTACGTGAATTGATGCCTTAGGGTGCGGAAGCACCATATGCGCCCGAGGCTGCCGACAACGATAAGTGCGCACCCGGATAAAATGTAGTGATCGATAAACGCATTGGGGAGCTGTTCTGAGAGGACGAGCCGGGAGAGGACCTCGGACGAGAGCCAGGAAGGATAACGAGCGGCGAGTATTACGGCCACCTCAGCAATACATGGGAGGGATGCACATATCTACAGCACATGGACGGTCAGCTCCTGCTTTAACACAACGAATCATTGAAGGTCATACCCTGTATAAGACCGGGGAGATTGTTGGAACAATGTATTCGTAAAAGGGTCCACGCACACATTCGGACTCGTCCGGCGGGGGATTAGGGGGGATAAAGGATACGTTGAAGAGCCACACAGATGGGAGGAGGAGGAGGGCCTTGGAGAGTGACATACTCATCGCGGGCAACTTAAGCTATGTAGAAGTTGTGGGTGGAGTCGATTTCAAGCAACACGTCCAGGAGCATTATATGCGGTTCCTTTGCTCACATACATACTAGCACAAAAAGGGTGGACGCACCGGATGCACGAAGTCAGTGCTAGGTGCTGTGCGAAGCAAATCACCGGTCTGAAGGGAACCGGAGCGTGTCACATTCCGCTCGGTTCAAGTGACTGCCGGAGCACAGCCGATCCGGGTATCGGGTATGTACAGCCTCAGCTAAGGCTCTCCTTCCCGAGACTAACGTTGGACCAAGCGTTAGGAGGACTCTCGTTGTACTCAGGAGACAACATTTACATTCCCTGCAGATCGAAAGCGGTGAAGTATTACCATCAATGTCAAATAAAATGGAATTTACGCTCGTATAGACGTCATAGAACCACACTTACAAGCAGTGAATGTAGTTCAGGCGTGTCATTCTCAGCATTCCTTAAAATAACGCCTCAGTATTATCTCGACAGGGAGCAAAGGGGAATCAAGTACAGCACAAGGCAAGTAGGCCGTCGTAGGGAATTGGTCTCGCAGTTGCACCGATCGCACACATGGTAGAACGCCGAATGCTAGTTACCTGTAATGCATGAGACTCACACAGCAATAAGATACTGGAGTCAGCAGCGTGGGACGTCTTTCCTTGGCACAGTGGTATAATTCCGGGTTTCCTCCCCGAGTCCCTACGTTGCAAAGCTGATATGATGGACATAATCACTCATCAAGAATATAGATGTATGAACTTATGATAGATGACATCTCCTGGTCGACTGACCAGGGATCAACAATAGCGTTGTCTCCTTGGTAGTTGAAAAATGGCCCAGCCTCTTGCATCAGGGCCATTCGAATCAGCATCATGTAGAACGAAATGGAAATGGTCGGTATGGCCTACGGAAGAGATTAGCCTCGAGAAACAAATCGTTATCAGGAGTTTTTTATTCACCATATCTAACATAACGTACTCCCCGTTGTTGGAAGTGACGTAGCAAAGAAGCGCGGTGAATAGGGTAGCAGAGTACAGAAGTGCTGCATCAACGAAGACGCGCAGGAATGGTATCACTGGGCTCTGCCTCAACGGTCCGATGGTTGCGAAATTACGTTCCATGGTCCAGATTCGATAAGCTAGGGGCCCTAACATCTCACTCAGGCCCTGACCCATTTCTGATGTTATCAACAGGCTTACCAGCACTGACAAAGTTGACTATGACGGTTGACAAAAAGAATACCCCCACAAACCAGTATTGCTGACAAATAGGCATTTTCGGAACATCGTCGAGGCCTCGTGAAACACAGTAAAACGGAAGAATACCAGTCACTGATGTAAGCACTGTCAGGGTCGACTCGGAGGAGAAGTTCCAGCAAGCAATCTGGCCTCTCACCTGCTACACCGCACCAGAGGATCAAAGGGAAGATGACTATCCAGATCGAATTCCACACAACATAACACCGATACATCTGGGGGCAGATTGGTAATGGAAACACGTTCTTCAGAAATCACAGCTCACCACTATGCCATCCGCCAGGAGCGTGTGAAAGCTAAATATTGCATTCTTTATTATATATGTGTTTTGGGTCATGTCTGCGAAATAGGGAACCAATCCTTGAGGGGTATTCTCGTAATTTATGAGGCCGTTGTCTGTACGAACGATATTGATAATCATATGCTTGAAGAAGCATGTATATTATCAGGATAATCTGTGAATGATTCTATAAAACGTACTGTAGTACTCGAGATCATGAGGGCAACGGCCACCCAGACCATATTCAGATTCGATTTGTGATAGCTTTTCCCGTGGGTCATCACTAATATGGTGGACAGGAACATTAGCAATGAAATCCCTACGTCGAATCAGCTCAGCGGAAAATGGTTCCCGAAATTGATGAAGAACCACACCATACAAAACACCTTCAAGAACTGTCGATACAAAAGCAGCGGAGTCGAGGGGGATCCCAGAAAACATGAGAAGAATGAATGGAAAGGGGAAGACTCAGGCTGGAACTTGGTGGACAGGTCGAGTGACAATGGTAGAAGAAATCCAGCAGCTTGTCGTGTCCGAGTCCGTGCTCAAACTCCGAGTGGGCTCCAGTAAGTACTCGAAGCCAGCGGTTGGTACACAGTGCAAGTCAATGATGCGTACCTAATTGGCGAGCCAAAGGACGATCAGAATGTAAGAGTTGAAACCAAGAGTATCAGAGGCGTTCCACTGCACCTGCAAATAGGACGGTGTGCGGAAATAGACACCGAAGATCAAAGTTTCATATTATAAGTGTCCAAGTTTGCATGGCAACGGTACCATCTGGGGTAGCGCTACCAAAGCAAAGAGATTCTCCAGATCAGGTCTTCCAAAGCCGGATATATAGTGGTAAAACACTAACCGGTGCTTCTGATCTTGAATGGCAAGGTAGCAACCCGTCGAGAACTTGCAGCAATGATAGTCTCATAATTTAACTGATTGAAGGTGATGCTAATTGTACCAGTGCAAATAGATGATCGTGTAGTGTTCGCCGCGGTTTCCGAGTCCTTGACACCCACAACATACGTCAGAGAACGATGCCAGACCACCAGGACCTCAGTCACCCCTAGCCACCGGTCCAAAAACTATTCAATACTTTGCAGTCGAAACACGATGCGGCCCGATGGGCACAATTGCTCATGACACATTTTAAAATATGAAACTCAGAACTAGAATAACGCCGACCCAGATCATGATATTTTTTCTTCTTGATTCTTGAAACTTTGTTCGCAAATGCGCTATATCAATCAACAATGAAGTAGTAGAAGGGTCCAAGACGGTTTTCCCGTCTATGCTACTTGCAGTAAGTAGTTCAACTTTAGGATGGCTTCGGTCATTTTAATTTATCACTGGACATCAGACCTGACCACGCCGTGGGCTGACCGTGGGAGCCCCACACAGACTCAGTTGCTTGATCCATTGGCATTGAACAGACCATCTTACTGGATCTATGATTCTTCTTCCGGAAAGATGAAAACACCTTACAGTAACAACCGTCGGAACCCTGAGGGTATCAGCCACGATGGGTGGTGCACACAGTGTCTGATATCAGCCTGCCGTCAACTTTCTGGCAACAGTACGAGGCTATGAGTGCTATTACTCACAGTAACAGTAAACAAGCAATGATACGGTTGCAACCATAATAATGTAAGGAACACAGAATGTTAATGTTCGCGCCCAGAGCCCAACAGTCACTCGGAATCCACCATCGGTCAACATGACTCGAATAGCCTTCCACGAGATTATCATTACCAAATTGTCCCTGGCTCTTGTCCACCAAGCTTATCGGGATTCTGCACTTGATCCCGCAGTACAACTTGAAATAGGAACTCAGCAATAGGCTGGTCTAGTCAGGCTAAGAGTAGCCTGCCGCGCCTTCAACGACCCGAATGACCGCGCACATGAATCCTCCCCCCTCAGAACTGGTCAATGGTCGTCCGACTCCGGTCCGAGCTCGGTGTCCAAGTCCCTTGTGATCTGAGGAATGCAATAGGGCCCGACAATATGGATTCAGGAACACGATCTGAGTCACCAACACTGCCCCGGCGAGAGGCCAGCAACCGGAATTGCTTTAGCGGCCGCGGGCGAGACCTGTGCGCTGGCACAATGATCCCACGTGGATGCGCTCATAACCATTAGCGGGTCAGGAGTTTGATGATCAGCCCAGTCATGATCACCTGAATTCGCCGCTTCACGGTCCACCGCAGCATGCAGGGTCTAATTCTGGCTCAGGGATGAATGATATGATTGATAGGTCTTCCGACGGCTCAGCTAAGTGGTTGGATAGCCAGATCATATTCTTGGTTTCGGTCACCACAACCTGCGCGCTCATGTTCCTTCTCTACACCGGTACACTTGACAGCCTTTCAGCGCTCGTGCTGCGGATGTATGTCAGAAAAAGTTCTCATTTTTAAAGAGATATCGTGATTCTATCGATGAGCATCCAGGTACCTTGAACAACAGCCCGTAAATAGTCCTCTAGGATGGACCCGAAAAAGACAACTGATGCGCAACTAAACAAGCCAGCGTGGCTTTATTTTGCTGAACAACCTCAGCGGATAGCACGTCGGGTGGCCTCGGGAGATCGTGAAGGGAGGTGAGGGCTTGTGTGGGGAAGGGAGGGGATGCTTTCGAGGAAATGGAGAGGCCTAGGGATAAAGCAGCTGGGTAATCATGCCGAAGGCACGGAAGGGCGAGGGCAACGCTGCACCGATGCGCATGTCTGCCAGGAATTTCGTGACTTGCGCTGCCAGACCCGGTTGAGCGGAATTCATCACTTTGAACGAGACAGATATGTAAATGACGTGCCAATAACCTGCAATCAAAGAAGTGATCTTTAGGAAATCCAGTACTGCTTAATACACAAAATCGCATCATGGACCGGTCCAAGTTCTGCTGCCTTACCAAGGATACTATGAACATGGATGTGGTACCACCATCGACGTACGGCTTCCAGCAACCCAGCTAGGGATAAGTGAGCGCGGGCCCTGGATCCTATTTATACCACAGGTTTGTCGCCGCTTGATCTCAGCTCTGCGATGATACATTGTTTGGTAACGTCGCGAGAGAATTCCTGATGCAACCAGTAGGCGGTGATGGCTTGTCTTTCACTTCAGATTGACCAGTGCAGCTCGGGAGTCGTGAGCACATAGACTCATCTGGAATGGCTATTCGTCAGCATTGACATGCGATCAGAACAATCAGGATATAGATATCATGACGTAGACGCAGGCTGCCAATGTACGTACGATCAGGCCAGCATCGATGGCGTCCAATGATTATGGAAGCACATGTTAAAAGGATACGATGCCCATTACGGAATTGTTGGGATCCTGACAGGCGGCGCAAGCCGGTCTGTTGGCATTTGCGCAAAATTCGGGATGGAAGACACGGGAAGAGGGGCATTACTGTAATGTCCTCGTCACGAAAGGCTGTAGTATAGTTTGGATGCAGAACAATCTGGAGTGGGTCAGGTTTGGACTGAACCAACGTATTCGATGATGACTATGGCGCAAGGAGACGGACGTACGGATGTGGACATGTTGTATCCATTTTTGCCGCTGACGTCTCGGGTCCTGGATACTAGACACAAACGTATCCTAGTAAGCACCAGTTATCGTAACGGAATTCCCGGGGTCAAGGTGATTCCGTAAATGCGGACGTGTTTGTCCTTACCGCCTGAAAACTGTGATTAGAACCAGACTGGGTGCCCGAGGACGAAAGATTGATGAGTCGCCGAAGACGAACAAGTTATTCGGTTTAGAAACGATAGTTGGTGCGTCGCTTTACTGCGTCCCAACCTCCCAGGTTTCCCGCAATTCCTACGTGCCGGCGTGCAGCCGGATCTTCAAGGGGAAGGCCGCGGGGAAAGGGTCAGTGATGAAGAAGGCCCCAATGGCGCTGTATGTGTCAGAGCCGGAGATTGATGTATTGTATGTTCCTAGGCGCGTGCTCGTCTTGTCATAGTCCGTGTTCACGGCATATCTACGCACATGCATGCATCTCTAAGGACAAACGCCATGGCTTGGATAAACGCCGTCCAAATCGATGGGGATGCATATAGCAACGATTTTGACAGGTCGGCTGCCAATATTGTTCATGCGGCCCAAATGTCTTGCGTTGCCAAACTAAGAAGCCATACGCAAGCATGCAACAAAGACCACATCCTCGGGTCCTTTTGCGTTTCGATGCAGAAAGGTATTGGTATTTAAGAAGGGATATCTTGAATCAATCGGAATGACGTATTTTGCGAACACTATGCTTGGGCAGCTCGCGGTAGATTTGATTCGATGGGTGATTGGAGAAAACACTTCTTCCTCGTCTCCCACGGCGACGGAGGAAGAGATCGAGAAAATGGTTTCTACGTTCTCCGTTGGATTGAGAGATCCGATGATCGGTAGAGGCGCACGATAGCTCCGTGAATGGGTTCCACACGTGCTATGTCGTTTTATTGACTGATTCGACGGGTGGGTTGGGCTCGTATCCCTCACGTTCCTGTTAAGCCATGAGGTTGGTGTCATGTACATGTTCAACTTGGCGACGTGGTGCCTGATTCCGAGGAGTTGATCTATCTCAAGATCGAGTTCGCTGCCAGACTATTGAATGTACTGCGGGATCACGGTAGCCATCCACACCGCTTGGGGGTTGGAATTTGAGTCATCTAACACTGTCATCGTTTGAACTGAACAAAAAAGAAATACAGCATTTGATTGACCCCTTACAAGCGATCAAGCTAAGGTTCTAGTTCATTATTATTATTGCGCCAGTACAGGGGTGTGATTGGAGTAAATGCCCGGTTCTGGATGCAGTGCAGTCAGATGCAGGGTGACTGTGGGTCCTGATTATATGTCAGAGGGGTGAGTATGTCATTTGTTTTGACGATGCATGCGGGTTACCGGCGACCTCATTCGGGACCGGACAGATCACGAAAGGTGAGCCACGGGGAGCGTGGTCGATTACAGACTGGGTCGTTATAAATCGTGGCCAAGTTGGAGCCGCCTCCAGAAGCATTTGGAGTGAGTGCTCGAGCCAACCAATGGCTGGGCTTGGCCGAACGCCACCTTGACACGTTGCAAGGCCACGCCATGGCTTCCCCCGCATGCCGTATTGAATGTGACACGGAAGTTGCTTTTGCAGAAAAAAAGTCCTGTTGCACTGTGAATTTGGAGTGACGAGGCTGTTCAAGAGAAGCATCTGCCACCAACACTCCCTCGGATTGGCCCCATTCAGCCAATGGATCACACGTTTGGTTGAGCGTGCAGTGGACATGAGCGAGGAGAACTTATCCATGTGGAAGGTTTTCCATCAGAAGGACCTTTTTCTAGAAGAAAAAAACGTCCGACCTCAAGGCGCTAGCCTATATAAAGCTTGTCATCAAACAGCGCAACCTGATGAGTTCGTTGGTGTGGCGATATGGCCTGGTCATCGGATTTGGTTGGTCTGGCAGGGACGGAGGAACTTGGCGACAAAGCACGTGAGCGGCACTACTAAGTAGACACAGACTGCTGAGGATGTTTGACTCGCCATTGGAAGGCGTTGATTTGGCACGCGGCCACAATGTGGCGAAGAGCGAAGGAAAATACATACACGAGGTGGCCCGCGTGGCGTGACTGACCCGAAGGTTACGAGTCTATATTATCAGCTTCGTGTTCGATGGAAGGAGGGGATCTCTTGATATCCGAACGCCGGGATTTGGACAGGTCGTGCTACGAGGAACGTTGGCGATAAGGGTCAGTGGCTTTTTGTTGGAGGTGACGACGATAAGTACAATAAAGATTGGCTGTGTTCTGCATTCTCGGTGGTGTAAGACAAGAAGAAGAAGGCACTGCGCACGTGTCGAGGTGAACTAAAAAGTACAGCTGGCTTGTTATAATGGTCCAGCGTTCTCCTCGATCCCCCCCGTCTAATCCTCGCCCATCACCCAAAGTAGGTAGTTTTTACTGTGAAAAAAAACTAATGCTCAGTCGTGTAATATCCTAGATGGAGTGCCCTATTCTGGTTTGGATGCTCTCCCTCAATCGCGATGTCACGACAGAGGTGTGTGGGTCTGTCCATATCGCGCCACTCGGCACGACGGATCAGTGACGTTCAAACAGGAATACGACAAGTGTTATAATCTAGTCAGAGAGTGCTCGCCACACGCAAGGATAAGCTATGATTGCACCTCCATCGAATCCTTTCGTAGGTCTGCTAGTTCCACACCAGGGGCATTGCTCACCGTCCTCCACCTCAGGCCAGATCATATCCCAAATGCTACCACTACTCATGATGCGCCACAGACGGATATCGAGAACAAAATGGAAGGATTGTGAGACCTCGAACGGGAAGCACTGGATAGAGCAGGTCTGTCTGGCCAGTCGTTTTCTCGTACCTCATCCAGGCCTTCCCGAAATCACTCATCATACTCTTTCCTCCCCCTCCCCTGCCCTCGTCCTTCCCACATCCCACACTCCCCCGTACCATTCAATCGTCTAGTCTCCAGACGATATGCCTCCCGAAAAGTTTCTCCAATCCATGATTGGCTACCATCTCGCCTACGACAACTCCCTCTGTGGCATGGTCATGACACAGGGTCGCCAACGACAAGTCATCAACATCGGCCTCGGCATCAAACAACTCTGTGTTGAACCCCGGGGCGTGTCCGTCGCCGCCTACGCCGAGTCTTTTGCACACAAGGTCCGTCCGTGTTGTTTTTGCCTCTGACCACGTCTTGACGCCCTCCGACGAACCGAATGCGAACGAACAGCTCACGCCCCTGGAACTAACGTTCGTCGCACCCGAGCTAGGCGACGAGGTCGTCCTCCGCCGCCTTTGCATCCTTCTCTCCCTCAAAGCCTCCTACATCAAAGCCGTCGGCCAATCACGTGGATTCGACTGGTCCCGACTCGAGTTCAACATCCCGAACGAGTCTGTGCGGGGCGACGACCACCCGCTGCAAGGATGGGAGTTCAGGGTCTTCAAGGCCCAGCTCGGCGTACAGCGGGGTGGGGCCGTGATCGAGGAGTCATATCAGTGCGCGTGCGCATTCTTTCGGGGGACCAAGGAGAGCAAGTTCATTTGGCATGATAACGCCAAGGACCTGGAGGCCTGGGTGCAGTTCATTAATATCGATCAGATGATCAAGGTCATTCCTAAGTTGACGGCCTGAGCTCTCGCCCTCGTCGTCGTCGTCTCCGGCGGCATTGTGGTGTGTTTCGGGACTATGGCTCCCAATCCCCCTATTCTCCTTGTTCTTTGCGCGCGCGTCTTGGCTATCTCATCTACATATGTATCTTTCCGTCGATGTGCTCGATAGTATGCATCACGTCCAGGCTCGTCGTGGGAAATTCCATCTCCCCTCCCCTCCCTCCTTCCCTCTTTCTTCTACCTTTATGCGCCCTCGAACGAGAACCTTTCCTTCTTTTTGGGGATCACAATACCTCATTTTATTTACACAACTCTCTCCAGAACCAAGAAAGTAAAAGAAAGAATAGACTTTGTATTACATTGCATGTCGTCCTCCAATCATCATGATCATCCACCTCGCAATGTCCAACATAGATGATACCTAGTCCATTGAGTTCAGGTACGATATCAATGCTTGGACATGCCCAGTGTGGCCGTTCGCGATTCTAAGCTTCACTACATCTTTGACGGGGTGGGCGAGGACATCGATGCTTCCTGAGAATCAGTCGACGCTGGCACGGGCGGACCAGTGTAGTGGAATCGTCCATCTGCAAATCACGGCACAAGGGCCACACGTGCACAGGAAAACAAACAAACGGACCCAGACCCACGTCAGCACACCATCGAAAGAAAAACGGATGTCGAAAGAAAAGAAAAAACATACTGATCCAATACCACACCCCACTGATGACCGCGAATCCAACGAACACGACTGAGGCATAATCTAGAAACGGAACAAACGTTTGGAACCCCATGGTCAGCAATCCCAATCCTCTCCTCTTCCAAGGACAAAGAGACAGGAAATTGGGACTCAACTCATCGTAACCTTCGTCACCGGCACGATTGCCGGCATCGAAAACAACACGATCGCGAACGCGATCCATAGCACCGCAGTTAAGTTCATAATAGTTC
Source organism: Rossbeevera pachydermis (assembly GCA_038090155.1). Classification (NCBI taxonomy): domain Eukaryota; kingdom Fungi; phylum Basidiomycota; class Agaricomycetes; order Boletales; family Boletaceae; genus Leccinum; species Leccinum pachyderme. The sequence continues at coordinate 70,760 of JBBPME010000032.1, forward strand.
CTAGCACCCGTCCAAGCCCAAACGGCGCGTCCGCGATATCCCGCCTGCCCCCTGCCAATGATATCGCGACCGGTAACGCATACGACGCACCCAGACACATGACCGCGACGCCAACGAACGCATTGAACGCCGTCGAGGAGCCGAGGTAGATTAGTCCGAGCAGGACCTGGATCGCAGTTGACAGTAGTAGGGCATTCACAGGCACGTCAGACAGGTGTGGGTTGACACGTGAGAAGATAGAGTAAAAGGGGATCGCCTTGTCGCGTGCGAACGCCCAGGTGGCACGAGAAGCTGCGCAGGAGATCGAGATCGCGCAGAACATGCCTACACCAAAGACTGTTGTAATGCGCGTTTGACTCAGTCCTGATGGTTTGATTCTAAAAGGGTTGAGGACATACTGATGAACCACTGCAAGGAATGTCAGTGAAGGGTGCTGTTGGTTGATATAGCACATACCAGTCCAAAACCACCAGCATTCGAACCCATGATCAGCGTGAACATGACACCGACAGGTTGGCCGGAGCTAACTGAAGATCCATGTCTGCTTAGCAAAACTCAAAGGCACAACTTTTCTTAAGAACGCACCTGCCAATAGCGTACCAATATCGGGGAGCGTAAAGAGGATCGGGAGGAGGAAGACAACGCCAGAAATGGCTCCGATCGGTATCGACAACGAAATCGCTCTGGGCAGGATTTCGGAAGGGTTGTGTACCTCTTCTGCCATGCTCGTAACTATTTCAAAGACTGAGATCATGGCAAAAGGTGTTATTCGACCACTTACTCATACCGATCGCAGAGTACGTATAGGCTGTGTGCAGGAAGATAAGTAAAACGCACCGAACAATGAATCAACGTACCAGGCTAAAAGCCCAAGCCCCACAAACATTTAGTAAACTTTCTTTCGTGTGCAAGCCAAGTATGCCAATTGCTTACCGGGAGCAGACCAATGAAGAAGGACCAGCCAGGGGTCCAACCAGAAGCGGGCTCGAACGCACCGAACGCAAATGATGCCGAGTGGCGACCCACGGCCGCCTTCGCGGATACACATATCAGAATGACTATCATCAACATGTGAGATTGATTGTGGAAAAATAAGATAACCAACGTCCCTACCTATGATGCCAAGGGCAGTCCAACACGCGCAAGCAATCTATCACACGCGTCTACGATTGGAATGCAGAATTGAAGCGCCACGCACGTCAATGCTTGGCAGATATTTGTTGAAGAACAAGCAAAATGCGCATGAAACGGTGGTGACAGCCAAGAAGATCACGTCTGGTCCAGGATGAGTGAAGCACTCGGCTTTCCACCAACAAACGCACTTACATGTTTGCCATGGTGTTGCTACCCACTCAGGATGGTATATCCCTGCGCCTGCGACGATTAGTTGAGCCGTTCCTTTTCCAAGACGTACAAAGTGAGTGTACAATATTATAGTGGGAGAGTGTAATACCAAACGTAACGCTCAACGTAACAGTCCAGTTTCCGACGAGGTTGAGCCATCCATTGATCCAAGAGAAAATAAGCTTGTAACGCGGCGGGGCCAATCGATAGCACCAATAGTATGCACCAGCCGAAGTTGGGTATTTGGAGCAGATTTCCGCCAAGGAAAGTGCGAGAGTCTGAGTCAGCACGGAGACGAGAATCCATCTGAGTAGGACAACGCGCGTCAGTGTGTTTTCCCATAGAGCAAGTGCAGTCGGAACAGCTAACCCCCAGAGGATGACTGCTGGACCACCACCGACAAGGGACGTAGCAAATGGGGCAGCCAGGCCGTAAGCTGGATTTTATGGCAATGTGACGTGAATATGGGGATCAACGACGCGACTCACGGACTGCCATAATAGCTACGATTTCCAAGCTGTCAGCTCCTGCACAAGGCCACAGTGTGGAAACGTCGTACGAACCTAGCGTCACTGCACGCGAGGAAGGGCAACGGCAATGAGCACGTCAATAAAACATGAGATGTAGGGTAGGACTAACTGAAAAGGATGTGGAACAAGCCACGAGTCTACGAATGAAAGGACCATCAACATGTCGCCGGACGGGGCATGAACTCGTAGGTGACACATACCCTCGTCATTTCTTGAGCATAGCCGAGCTTTTGGAGCCCTTCGCGAGCAGCCAAATCGATATCGAGTTCATCTTTAGTTCCCATGATGGTCTGCTGATGCGAAGAAGCGACGAAGAAAATTGCGAGTTGGAAAGTGGGGAAGAAGGATCGTGAAGAAGTGCAGCTTATCTTTGTTCCGCATGGGAATGAGAATCGAAGAAATCCGCCATAGAGCCACGATCATTTCCGCGCTCGTCTAATATAAATCCGTACCATAAGCAAAACTTCTAGACTTCCAAGAAGCCGATGACCGGGGATGTCGGTACTGACGTGAGCTTATAGCACTAATAGGTAATGTACAAACCACCTCAGAGGCACAGACAGAGGTCCAACATCATTTTTACGCCTCGCTTTGCTCTGAATCATTGCCAGTGCCTGATTCGTATAAAAATTGAGTGGACTGTTGATTCGAGTCGATTGAGATAGTCTGGGGTATTTAATGTTACGATGGGACACTTCATTGCGCACTCATCGGAAATGTCTACAATCGACTCCCTCCTAACGCATACCTGTTGGGACAGCTCAAAATGTATGGGTTACATGGGAGTATGGGTTATCTGGAGACTGTAGGGTGACAAAAAGCAGTTCTGGAAATCTAAAAACCTATGGCCTATGAGAGAGTATGTGTTAACCCAGGTATGTGTTAAGAGGGAGTTGACTGGCACTGTACTAGAAGATGTACCGGGCTAATCTTTCCCACATACGCCGGCGGTTCCTCATATATAGGTCATGGTTTTGGGGTGGTTATGTTACCATATTTGCCAGGTAAGCGTGCCCCTGAACTCAGTGCCTCGAATCCCGTCATCAGTTGTCATTGTCTCGCTCGCTTGTTATTCCTCCGATCTTGGCGATGCCATACCGAGCCATAAGGTGTGCTCGATGCGTCAACGAAGGCGAACGGAACACTTTCATGCGTTGTTCTCGGTGCAAGGCCACCATCTACTGCGTATGCCCGAGCTTGCTTCTGAAACACAACCTACTACTACTAATCAACTGACGCTCCAACTATTTGTTTCGCTCGACCCACAGTCCAACGAGTGCCAATCATCTGACTGGCCATACCACAAGACCAACTGCAAGCCAGCACCACATCGAGACGCCAGTGCTAGAGCTGTCCCACATCAGCAAGTTTGGGGCGTCCTTATTCCTTGCAACGCTGACCGAGCGCGTGGGACCCGTGTGTTCGAGCACGCCATAATTGGTCCGTCGCACGCAATACACACCAAGGGCGTTGTCTGCCCGCTGTTCCACCAAGTCGGCCTTCCTCTCGTCCTTTTTCGACATCTCACCAGTGATAATCCTGTGTCCGAAACCACCACGAGACGTGACCATGGACTGGACAACCAGATGGCGGCGCACCTGATGACGAATCCAAGCACAGGTCATCCTGAGGGAAAGTGAGCACGGCTCGTAATCTATCTTATCAACATACTGACGTCCTTTAGATTCCAGAGAGCGGGATGCATAGGCACGGTATGTATATCTTTGTGTCTCATCCTGCAGTTTGGAGAATCAACCAACTTCGAACGACTTTCTAATGCTAGGTGACCGTCATGCGTCAAGACGGGAAACCGCTCTCCTTGGAAGCCATCGAGACGGCGTTGATGTACGTCGACCTCCTCATCGGCAGGTTCCTCGACGGCGAATCTCCTTCACGCCTGCTGAACCCTGCCGGATTTCAACACTTCTGTCAGAGGTACAAAGAGGAGAGAGTCCTGAGTGGGAACAATGCATTCGAGAAGATGACCATCCCCTTGTGATATGTAGGATGGACTGATGCGACGTGTACGTTATATATATTATGGCTGACATTCGTTCTTTGGGAAGGGGTGGAATGGACCCTTTTGGTGACGCACAGAAATCCATCCCAGAAGTTTACTAATCCGAAGGCTCGGGCACTCCAGCGCAAAGTATCATGGCTACGACCGCTCGCCAGCACGTAGGCCGCAAAATAGCACAATAGGTTCGTGGGAAATGCGATCACAATGGAAGTTGAACGTTGAATGTTGAACGTTGAACGCTGAATCGCGACGAGTATGTAATATCTAATCGAGCGCAGTCTACTAGCTGAAATACTTTTTGAAGGGAAAAAATTGGGTTTGCTGAAGAATTCAGATGGCCTGGGCAACAAACCGCGGTGCAAAACATTCGAAATTTGTGTTAATTTCACCAACTTGTTATAATTCCAACTTGCAGCCTGAGGCCGGACTACGAGCGTAGTTTGCAAGGCCCGAAGTAGTTCTAATAAATCCACAAGGCAAGTAACTCGGAAGATACCTCGCTGGCACTCGTCAGACGACAATGTTACTAATTGCGAGGTATGTGCTACGGTGCCATCAAGTGGTGGCCTACGTCATGCATTGTTAGTGTGCATTCTAGATAATGACGGTTCCCCGGCTATGAATGCATAATGCAACGACCCAGGTCCTTCCAATTTAGACGTATCTCCGGGCCGATATGATTGATATCACTCAGCAAAATCATTCGTGCCGTTATAGAGTAACTTTCATCGGCCCGTTGTCCAATCACAAGCTCTTACCTGAAGAGTCCTGAAATAGGGTCGATGTTGTCAGTGGGCGGGAAAGTTTAGATAATATAATTTTGGTCAGCTCATTTTGATTGACATCAGATTTGCCTATTTTCTGCTCCCTACACCGCTTGTAGCGAAAGGCCGTGTATCTGCAGAAGGTACAGTACATGGTTTCATCGGAGCAAGCCGCTCTTCTGGTTTGCGGCGAACATCTCAAAGCGTACGGAAGTAAAGGGACCTAGGCGCTTCAATGCACTTGGGGGTCCACACGTGCACATGAGGCGCCATTCATGAAACGTTTCGTGATCCTAGGCACGTTCCATTCCTTTTCAAATGGGTGTACTCTCGCAAAAATGTGGTGCTATCGCGTTGGCGGACCTGCCACACTGGCTGTGCCTCTTGCCCCACAATTCTTCCAAACTCGTTACTCGGGTTCCGGTCGCCGGACACGTCAAAGGACGTTCGCGACTTTCCATGATCTCGCAACTGCTCGCGTGTGTGGAATTACTGCAGTGGCAACACATAAAGTCTCCAGCTGAGCCGCAAACGCTGAAAGTCCGTCAGTTTCGCCCACTCAGCTTCACCCACATTACTATCTACCTTTGGTGAGCATGTCGCTCTGCAAGTTTCCCATTCTCTTCCTGTCTGTGTGGCTCTTCAATATATCTTTCATGGCCCCAAATCCCCCTCCCGACAAATCCGAACGCGTAAACAGATCCTTTCACGAACGCATACTCCCGACGATCTATCCGATCTTGCATAGGGTATGACTTAGTGCCTTTATACACTCCTACAGTTTGCGATATCGACAAGAGCTAACTAACCACTTCGTTTCCAGGCATCCGCATCCATTCCTTGCGTCGCTGAGCTAGTCGTTCTGCTTGCCACCCGCTACACCTCCCCGTTCTCATCCGGTTTGCTCGCTCACCTGATCCTCCCGGGTCACCACCTCCCTACTTCGCACGTCGATGCTTACTTTCTCGTTGGATGTGTCCTCGTCGTCATCGGCGCTCTTGGACGGCTTTGGTGCTTCCGTACGCTGGGACGCCAGTTCACGCACGAGCTTGCGGTGCGCAAGGATCACGCACTCGTGACGACTGGGCCGTATGGAATTGTGCGACACCCGGGCTACCTGTGTGGGGCACTCTGCACTCTCGGAATGTCACTTGTGATTGGCGCACCAGGGTCCTTTGTGCGGAGGTGTGGTTGGATCGGGACCGCGCCAGGGAGACTAGTCATTGGCGTGTGGGCGATGCAAAGTCTGGTAACAGGGGTGATGTGTTATGTCCGGAGTTGGCAAGAGGATGCGTTTTTGCAGCAGCATTTTAGAGAGAAGTGGGAGACGTATGCAAAGAAGGTAAAGTATCGGTTAATTCACGGGGTGTACTAGGTGTAGGGATGTGCATGTAACGATAGGCGGGAGGGGGAGATTGTTGCAGGGAAGGGTAAAGGTGTGGGAGGGTTCTGTGAGTGTACGAATGGTGGGTTCTGTTTGTCAGATAAGCTTCCCCAGGCGGGAAGTTCGTATGTATCCTCTCTCTCTGTATGCGTAAGACACGAAAATGATGTGACAGGTTTTCAAGTTCCCTCTGTCTCTGACGTGTAAGTATATTTATGATCGTGATCATCTGACATACGAAAGACATGTGCACCTCTAAGCCGGCGGCAAGCTGACAGGGTGGCAGGGGGGTTACTATTCTTTCTCCTTTCGACGTGCCGGTGGGCCCTCAATTACGATTGTACTGCGGCGGAATAGCCGAATTTCAAGTTGATAACATGACATTTGGCCATGGAATCTTTTTTATACTTGATCGTCGGCGATCATATCGATTCCAAAACTGCGTCGGGCTAGACCATTGCCAGGTTTGCAACATTACATGCTCCGCATTTCCGGGTGGATCATCAATCCATCATAAGGCTGAATAAAAACCAAATTGTATGTGAATGAATGAAACCGATATTACTTAATTAACGGAAAACATGAACCTCAATTGAGGTAGAGTTCCGGCTCCGATGGAATCATGAGATTTGTCATGCACGGTCAGCTGTACTAAAGTCAGCAGGACGAAATTCGCGATGTTCTCTCAATCACCATGTGAATGGACCCTTTGGAAGGTTTGTACGAGCGTGTATCTGTTTTCCTCGATCTTGTATTGGGTTTACTCGCAACTACCCTCTGTACCAGGACTTGGTGGCCCGACACTCAGCCATACTAATTCTCTGGAGAAACTGTATTGATCAAGCCATTCTGAATTTCTGAGAGACAGTTGGCAGGCTGAAGTCGGGCTCACTTGCAACCTAAACTTGACAACTTTATTTGGCGAATCCTGAATATTTCTGTGGTGCTGGTAACTTCAAGTTAGTCACCGCAAGAAAAAAAAACATAAGAACGGGTAATAATAATTATCACAACACGGTGCCCCGAGTCACCCGATCTGCCTCCCCCGAGACCCGGCATCACCACCAGTCGGTTCAAGTCGAATTAAGGTGATGCTGCAACTCGTCAACTCAGCAGTGGATCTGCCATTCAATCGTTCATCGATGTCATCAGTCTCCTAGCCAGTGCTAGGAACATATGACAGAATGATGGCTTACCAAATATTATGGGGAACATTCAAGATCACTTTCATGCAATAAAGCATACCCGACAGGCTCGTGCAAACTGTGTTCGTACTATTTGAATTCGCTTTGACATTATTCTGTTTCAATACTTAGAGCTCGTGCAGGTCCCATTGATGACTACAACAAGCACATCGTGTACCGGCATTCGTGACATTATAAGTGTCTTAGGTAAACCACCAGCTATGATACACAGTCGCAGTACCTGTCATTGAAGGCTCAAGCGCTCACGATTAAGGCGGGTTTGAATTCATATCCCCGTCATCACCTGACACCGAAGCGTCCGTCCTCTGATGGTAAATTCTGCAAAGTTTTAAACATAGACTTCCTTTTTGTCAGCTGTTCCAGGACCTCTCAAGCTCAAAAACGTCCGATGACTACCTCGGGCCCGAGGAACAACTATCTAAGTTTCTTCCAACACCGCGAGCTCTACCTACGGCTTTCAGAAAGTCCCCATTCAACCTCGCCCGTCCCTTTTCCTTTGTATGTAACTGACCCATAGTAATAGGTTCCTTACTGTGGGTATATATGTTCGAGTCCGCTATTACTCACCCCTGGTCTCGCCCTCGCATCGACCCGTTCTTGTGCCGCGCCCCCTCATAGGTACCGAGAATGTACTACATGAAGTGGTCCCGGAGGAGACCGCAGCACTGAAAATACCCTCGTTCCAGGTCGGCCGTTGGAAAATATTACCTTCACATAAATAAAATCTACGGATTTGCCTCCTGTGGCAAGCATGTCTCTTTTGATCTCTCATCGCGCTTATCTCTTATCTCATACTTTTTTGCCACTAACTTTGTTACGCTAAGTTTTCGAGTTCGGACACCTGTGGATATTCAAGATCAGCAAACTAGAGCATACCTTTTGATATGCCGATAACACGCACTTTGGTTCCGTGCTATAGTACCAAGTAGCAATCAGTGACCATGACTTTAAGTATTGTGCACGACACGTCACGTGTTACACGTGAAGAATCGGCGGCAGATACCGTACAAGCGAATTTCATCCGGGTCGAAAGGTAACCTGTCCTGTTCCGAACAAGTTCGAAGAGATCGTTTGTTAGAATCGTATCAGTAGTACTTGCTGACCTCCATGTCAGATCTCCGCTACAGTGGTTCATCCTACCATTACAGAGAGCTCGCAGAGCTCCCCGTGCCAACATCCGCCAGATTTACCAGTATCGTGAAGGCTAAATCTGATTTTGCAGGTCCGTAAGAACACATTTACAGTAACTGTTATGATCCTTACATCCACCGACTTTTTCAGTCGCACGCGTGTCCTATTCGACTCGTGATCACGAACGGAACGTGAAGCGATCAGTCACGAAAACTTTCACTCTAGCTGGTCCTGATTCGCCCATTGATGGGTTGGTGGTTCCACCAACGATCATCCACGATCCATCTGAGATCTTGGCGTTCCTCACTGCCGCATCTGAGAGACGTCATGCAATCCTCAGAGAAGTCTCCGATGCTCAGGGAACCAAGAAACGCTACGTGGAGGTCTGGTCGGGCGCTCAACTCGAGGCATCACTCGAGGTCACCAAACTTCATGGGCCGTTCCACACTGACGGTATGGCTATTTCTTTTCTAGATATTTGGGTTCGAGTGCTCACCAGCCCACTTTAGATTACTTCAGATCACTCTCGTTCGCTCCATCCGAAACTGCGCTGGTGTATACCGCCGAAGCATTGGGCCCCGATACCATTACAGAACAGAACAACGATCCATTCTCCAAGTTCCGCTTCACTCCCAATTTCGGGGAACAGTTGTACACCAGGAAACGCCCCACCCTTTTCGTGTTTCGCTGGCAATCTCCACATCAGGTAGCACATGCTGAAAGTGATTCAAATACCACGCCTGCAGCCTCCATCACTGCTCTGACGCCAGACCAGCCCCCTAATATTCCTGTTGTATTTGGCCAGGCGACGTTTGTCAGTGAGACACGGCTATATGCTACCGGATACGAGCAGACTGCCGACGGAAAGCTGTTGGGTATCAAGGGCTGTTTCAATCGTGCGTCCAGCATATGGGAACTCAACCTCCCGGGTGAAATTTCGGAGACAACCACAACCTGTCAATTAGCTAGAATTGAAACGCCAGGGTGTTCTTGTCGCTCACCTCGTGTCCTGTTCGACAAGGATCGCATTCCAGCGACCTTATTCTGGCTGTCTAATCCCCTCGGAGGTCCCCATGCGTCCACAGTATCACTGCATGCTCGCGATCTGAAGGGTCCGACGGGAGACAGGATCCTCGCAAAAACATTAAACGATCCCTCACCTGACGAGTTCCCAGGTTTGTACATCGAATGCAACTTGGCCGATAGTCCATTTCTTCAACTCGGTGATAAGACGTATGTTTTGGCACAGTCACTTTGGCGGTCTCGTCCAACATTACTTTCAATTGATGTGGAGACCGGTGCTGTAATCGATGTTACACCCGAGGAGCCTCACTCAAGACTATACAGCTGGAGTTTACTTGCGACCGATGGAGGGCGCCTGGTGATATGTTCTCGGAGTACTCCAACAACTCCACCCGAAACCATTCTTTTAACCTTTCAAAACGATGACCTCGTTCCATTCATCACGGTCCTTGACAAGCCCTCGGTTTCTGTAAAATGTATGTACTGAGAAACTCAAATTTGAGAGAACGAGCTCTATTACTGATGTCATTTCCAGTACAGAGAGCGATTGCTCACCTCGAAGCAGGTATCATACCCATTCCGAATAGATATCCAGTTGAGACTATTGTTATTCGGTCCAAAGAGTCGGTCCAAAGATCCGGTGGCAAACCCGTTTGCTTGACATTTATCCATGGCGGACCGCACGCATCCAGTGTCACGTCCTTCACGCCCGGCGTGCTCGCCTATGCGCTCGAAGGATGTAAGTCCTAGGCAGATACCTGTCGCCGTTATTAAGCACAGACCCACAGATACCGTATCGCTTCCGAATTATACCGGATCTACGGGATTTGGAGAGAAATATATCCAAGAACTCATCGGGAAATGCGGGTCCCTCGACGTAGCGGACTGTTTTGCGACGATCGAAGAACTGATCCGTCTCGGACTGTCGGAACCAGGACGACAGATCATTCTCGGCGGGAGCCATGGCGGCTTCCTGACCGCACATTGTAAGTCTCTTGTAATTCCCTTCTGACCACTCGGTCTGCAAATCGAATCTAACCAACAAACGATGAAACATCAATATATACGGGAAACAAAGTGATAGGACAATACCCAGATACATTCGCCGCAGCGGTCGTGCGCAATCCCGTCATCTCAGCTGGTGAACTCTCCACCTCAGACATTTCCGACTGGGCGTTCCGCGAGTTTGGACTCGAGCATGTATATGGACCGGGTGCACACGTTACCCCAGCGAGCTTCGCCACTCTCTACCAGGCTTCGCCGATCGCGCACGTGGACCGCGTCAAGACGCCAGTCCTGGTGCTGCTCGGCGAGGACGACCTGCGCGTTCCGCCGGCGCAGGGAAGGGGTTATTATCACGCGCTCAAAGGGAGGGATGCAGTGGTGGAACTATTAGCGCTTCCCAAGGAGAGTCACCCGATTGACGGGGTTGAAGCTGCAAAGGTAGCGTTCGAAGCTGGGCGGGATTGGTTCAGGGCGTTCGTGGAGCAAGAGTAAGGGAGATGTGGGGAGCTGGACGACAAGTTTTGAATTTACAAATAAATTGGAAAAAGAAAAGAAAGAACTTGAAGCGTCCAGAACTGTCACTCAGATCCAGTCAATTGCAAGATGGTTCGTCCACTCATTCTGCGAGCTAGGTCCAGGATAACCTGGTTCGTGGCTGGTTACAAGAGCGTATATACTGGAGCGTGAGAATTGGAGGGTGCTTCATGCATCATGTCCTTTTGGAAACGATTCCAATCCAAGGATCGGTCTCGATGAGAACCTTTTTACGAACCCTTGGTTAACTGTAATACTACCCCGCTCCCCGGGCTCGGGCCCAAAAATCGGTAGTAGCCGCAGTTAGAAAGTAGATCGCTCAAGATATTGGGAGTTATGCCACCGTGGCCAAGTTGAACTGGCATAGTAGGAGGCTGGAATTCGAGATTCGACGGTTTCCCCGATGCCTGCTCGAGGATCTAGAAAGAACTCGGGCCCATGTTCGAAAGACCTACAGTGCCTGCCATTCTCGCTGACCGTTGTGTGCGTTTAGAAATCTTACTTCGATAGTCGTGCGCCTCTCACATGGGCCCAGTGGTTACTATGTACAGTAGCTCGGAAGGGGGATGATCTGCTCGTCGATCTAACCCGTGAAGCAAACTTGCAGCTGTTGATGGCGACCACACCACACCATTATGTAGATTTCATTCATTTCTGTATGTCATTGCCTTGGCCACCTCAGGCAGTACATTCTTGGTACCAATAGAGACCTCAGAGGCCCATTCGCGAGGAAACCCCTCAGAGGTGGTTGTCGATCCACTGAAGAACCCCACCTGAGAGGTTACAGGGGCTTCTTGAAAGTGGTGCCAAGGGTGGCCTTGGCTCGGCATGCGCAGAGCCTCTGAAACCTTTTTCAGTGAAGTACATTCCATCGTGGTTTCCGGTACGGGATTCAAGAGAAAGATAAATAAATACGCACTCGTCCTACGGGACCCCGTGGAAATTCATCGCAATTATGGTTGGTCAATTGTTTCGTCGGCCATGTTGACGCAACCTATGTTAATTTTGTTCAGGCTGCTGGCATAGCATTGCCTTCACTATCATCTCATTTCATGAGTGCTCCTGACCTTACAGACGAGCTTGAGGACAGTGTCAAGTGGGCTCTACAGCGAAGGTATGATTTGTTTACTAGTATGAGCTGTTCCAATACCGTTGTTGAATAATGTAATAGCAGGGGGAGCTGATACGGTGAGGGCCCCAAATCTCGTGTTGATGTCCATTCCTACATGCCCTTGTGCAGGCTAACGCTGTCGCTTATTCGTTCTATCTCCCCACGAAGCTCTACCTCCGAGTTATGAAGTTAGCACAAGAAGGACTGGACGTAGTAGTGGGTACGAGTAGACTCCCCACGTTCTCCGTCGTCGAATCTTCGACCGGGCTTTTACACGGAAGCGCTGTTGACGGAGTTGTTGCGTTGGCATCCGCCGCGACCCATGAGTTGGTGCCTCCGTCTTTGACTTCGGCTCGTTCTAATAAAGTTTTATAGCGATTCGTTGCACGAAATCGACGTTTATAACGGGTATTTGATCCCTGAGAGTTCATGCGTCGTAGTGAATATCCGGTTGGTAAATGGCACTCACGAGTTCCCACTTTCTCAATCATACGTTGTTGATTTTGTCAGGGCCATACTCCGTGATGAAAGGGCGTTTAGAGATCCGTTATGAGTTCAAACCTGAGCGATTCTTGGGGGAGAATCCTGAGCCGGGGGATGCATGTTTTACTTCGGACGGCGCTGAGAATTTACACGAACCTCATATTAGGAAGTTAACATTGATATGCGTAACTTCAACGCAAAGAAAGTGCCCAGGTAATTGATAGGCTAACACGCCTTGCTTCTGTGTCCAAGACTGGACGTGAATCTGACCCAATGATTATTCCCTTCAGGCCATTTTCTAGGAAGCTCGACTGTCTGGCTCGTATGCGCGCAGGCGCTCGCCGTGTTTGATATCCCAAAGCACGCCGAAGACGGGGTGGAAATCGCCCTCTCACGTGAAATGGCCGGAGGGATGATCGTGTTCGTGGACAAACTTTTCGTCTTGCGTTGTGGTAGCGCTTTATTTGCTAACACTGCCTCCCTCTCTGTACTACAGTCATCAAGCACTGTTCAAGTGTTCGATCAAGCCCAGATCAGCGGAAGCCCAGTGCCTCATCGAGGAACCATTCCGGCCTTGCGAGTCGGAGGAGTCGGTAGCTTGACTGGAATGATGAATGATGGGAAGCACCCTCGAAAGTTGAAATCTCAACCTCTCGCAATGTATACCACTTATAATATCAGATTAGATGGCTCAGAAGTGATATTGAATAGTGAATGTAAACAGCGACGACCGGATTACAAAATATAAACTAACATTACCGCAACTAATAGATTGTTAGCAAAACGTCGACTCCAAATCTAAGTCGATAGTCCATTGTAGCAAGTAATGCGCAAACGCTGACTAGGCGGAACAACTTGCTCCTCTGATCCATGGGGAGCACCCCCAAACAAAATCCCCACTCTCTTCATGGCAAGTAACTATATATGCATAACCGCCAAGATCAGAACAGCCCATACAGCCATAGAATTCAAAAAAGAGCGTACATTGTGCGCCGCATTGCCATGATCATAAATACCACCAAAGAACGCGGGAGTAGCATCTTTCCCCACATTCTTTTTCAAGAAATGAGGTCCGCCAGGATGCTTGTCGAAGAAGTCACTGATGTCATGGACATACCCAGCAATGCAGATCAAAGCCCGGGACTCTGACTGTCGTTGATCTGGGAAACAGATGAGCGGAACATTATCTTTAAAAGGACCGACAAATCATACAATCTTCCCAGGTGATCACCGGCAAATCCGGTTTCTCAGATGGCCAGGATAGCGCATCTTGTTTCTGACAAAGGCGCTTGAGTTGGATGGTCAACTCGCCTTTATGTATCTCGTTGTCTTGGAACCTCTGCAAATAAATTCACACGTCAATGATGACACAGCACAGACTGCGAGACTCCCCTCACCTTGAGATGGGTCGCAAGCCCAAGCTTTTCACATGACCATAAGAACCATTTGGTCGGATCGTATTGATACCACTTGTAGCCATTGCGATAATCCATAGGAAACTGGTGGTGGAAGTTGTGGTAACCCTCTCCCAAAGTGACGATTGCACAAAATAAGGAATTGGTGGGTGTAATCTTATCATCATAAGGTCGGTCCCCGATCCAGTGGCACAGTGAATTGATACAAAATGTTGACTGCGAGTTCATTAGTTTCATTCTCAGGTAGATATCAGGAACACTGACATGTTGTACGAATACGAGACGACCCAAACCTGCCCACACAAGTCCACCTTGCCAATCTCCCCACCCATACCCTGCCACCATGGTAGGCAGGACGAAACCCATGATGAGGGCGAGAAGGATATAGTACTTGTGTTGCCATTTGACGACTGGATTCGACCGTAAGTCGTTGACGTCGGCAGGGCCAGGTTTTTGCTTGAAGATCATCCATCCGACGTGGGAGTAAAGTAGACCCTTACGGGCATCGTAGGGATCAAGATCCGTGTCGGTATATCGATGGTGGGCACGGTGTGCCCGTGCCCACCATCCAACAGAGCCTTCGAGTACACCGGCACCGAGAATAGCGAGAATAACCTCCAATGTCCTAGTAGCCTTGTAGGAGCGGTGGGACCACAGTCGGTGGTACCCAGCGGTCATTCCTTGAAAGCCCTTTAGTTGCCACTAACTCCCCACAACGAGAAGCAACGCACCAAAACCGGTTACGTGACCGTAAACAACGGCCCAGGCAAAGGTATCGAGTCGCGCGGGTGTATACCATATACCAATGAGGGCGAGTATTGGCAGAACAATTAGGACGGAAGTTTGCAACCAGTTTACTCTCGTGTACCAGTTGTCGCGAGTAATGGGGGGAAGTGGCGGTCGATGCCTGAGAGTGTATGATACGAAATTTTCTGGAACGCCCTCAGAAGGTATATCATCCGGGTTTTCTATAAACACGTGCGTCTTGGCTGCCATCAGAGGAGGGACAAATCCTTCAGTGGGCGGTTAGGTGTTGGTTTATGAGTGCTTTCTAGAACGGCTTCATTGACCATTCACTTACCGAATTCCACCAAGGACCCCAAGAACAAAAAAACATTTTCCGCATTTGAGCGGGAGGCATTGAGCAATGAATCATGGTGCCGGCATCAAGCGAAAGATTCCGGAAGCCGGCAAAGTGCAGTCTAGTAGTATTACTTTGACAGCTTACGAGAAGTTACGTACGTGTCCCGAGCCAACGGCCTTTTCATTGGCGGAAATTCACGCTGTGTGCTGATATGATTGGATACCAATCAGCAGGTGTACTGGTACTAACCTAGTTAAAAACTACTAGATACCCAAGTTATAGCCCGTAGCTCGTTTTGGTCCAATCACAGACCACGAAAGAGCAATGAAACCAAGTTGAGACGTCCAGCGATTACGTTTCCAGCAAACCCGCTGATAGGCTGAGAGCTCCGATATGTGGCGACAAATGAATCCGGATGAGGTTCCAGCCACCCTGAAGCCGCTTCGTTGTGATTCTACTGAAGTGTGTGGGAAAATGTTATGTATATTTGGATTTGGATTAATGCTGATCAAGATCAACAAGAACTCGAGACATTCAAGACCTTTGAATCCTGATTTAGGGTTTCATGTTTGCATCTCCTAGAACGTCTCAGAATCAAACTTATGACCAGCTAGGCTAAGTTCCAACCCGTAGAATTACAAAAATACCATATCTAATACATTATCTTGCGTTTTCCGCCGGCTCACTCGATCGCGATACTTACCTCAAGGAGCCTTATCCGAGCCAATCGGAACCCGCAAAACAAATTTATCTGCACCAGCTGAATCGGCCGTTTGTTTTGCAAGCTCTGATTGGCTCGGATGATCCCCAAATTAGTATTTAATTGTTTAAAATTTAGTAAGAAGTTTCAGGGTCCTCGTTGAAGCCATACTAGTACATACTAGTCGAAGTGGACCCGAAGTACCAAATCGGTTCGGTGTCAGAGCGCATGGAATATTTACGTCAGGAAAACTTTTGGTTTCTCGCCGAATCGATATGAAGGACATTGCATCTGCGCTTCTTGAATTGTTCCCCTACTCCCTCTCTTGCGCCCTTCATCCTCAATGCCTTACTTGGCTGACTTCATTCTTTCCTTGGTACCTGCGGACTGCATTCCATCCCACCTGACATCCTTTTTACCAGGCAAGACCCCGTTCTCAGCATGGCCCGCCGTCATCAGCATGACTATAACGTATTTTGTGGTCGTGTTCGGTAGTCGCGAAATTATGAAGGACAAAGCGCCTTTGAAGTTGACTGCCATGTTCCGAGCACACAGCCTAATTCTATGTGTTGGGAGCTTCATACTCATGGCACTTATTGGCGAAGAAGCCTTTTCTAATTGGCTGAGGTCCGAAATAGGCACCTACGGCTCGCTATGTGCTCGTGAAGCTTACACGCAGGTGAGTGTTCTAGTATTCCGGAAGCCATTTTACTAACTCATGCGTCATGACTGAAGAGGCTGGAATTTTACTTGATGGTGAACTACTACTTCAAATACTACGAATTCATCGACACAATTTTCTTGGCCCTGAAGAAGAAACCGTTGTGTGTGTATTTTACTTCTACCTCATGAATGAATCACTTTGACCAATCGACTCGAAAGCTTTCTTACATGTATATCATCATGCGGCCACGGCGGTTCTGGCATTTGTACAATTGAATGAGCGAGCAACAATGGTATATATCAGCTATTCGATGTTGCTCACGTCAAGCGAGAGCTTAAATCTATTACAGATCTGGGTTGCAGCATTCCTCAACCTCGGTGTTCATGTATTGATGTGTAAGCTGGGACTTTTTAGGGATGCGCCCCACTCTGAACACCAACTTACAGATTATTACTACTATGCCGCTGCCGGAGGCACCAAGATATGGGTATATCGATTATGTTGTATCATGGTTCAAGCTGACACATGCCCCAGTGGAAGAAACACCTCACAACGTTGCAAATCGGCCAATTCGTGATCATCCTGGTGATAGGGCTCTTTTGTAGTTAGTGTTCACATTGCACCTTGTTTTATTGACGAATTACAACGCCGTTCGCAGGTTATCAGTACGCCGCGTACAATTGGTTCCCCCGTTATCTTCCTCACATGGGGTACTGTACCGGTTCCCCCATCGCGAGCATTATCGGTGGGGTGATCATCTTGAGTTATCTGGTTCTGTTCCTCGATTTCTTCCACGAAACTTATCGACACACATCTGGATCCAAGAACTTGGCGACACTGACTCGGATGCATTCGGCTTCGCATAAATATTCCAAGTCTACTTCCTCGGTAGCTTCATCAGAAAAAAGTCTGCTCTTCTGCATGGACAAGAGTAGGACTTGGATATTCTCTAGATTTGTTGTAAGAAACTGACAACAATTGGTGATCTAGGTTCGCGGTGAGAGTGTTATCTCGGGCGGAGAACGTCCATGCATACGCTTGTCCCAATGAGATACATTTCTGGAGGTTGGGCATATCCTGGTCATGGGCCCACTCTTTCGTTATACCTTTCACATACCTCGTTTATTTCTGTGCATGGATATCCGAACTTTCTTACAGTAATTACTCGATCATAATCGAATTCCGAACCCTCAGCATTCCATTTCCACTTCAGAGCGACAAGGCACAACGAAACCACAATTTCTGCTCGGCCTGTCGGACACGTATCCCACAGCAGCAACACCGTGACTATTGTGTCAGAACATGTCCCGCATAGTCTTCTTTCACGCCCGTCCCTCCATGCCCTGTCTTTTCGGGCACATTTTCTTTTGGTATGGCAGAGTATTTTTCTTTATGATTTTTTTATAATTTTTATTTGTGCAGATATCATTAGGTTGGATAGATAGATTGCATCGAGAGTGACTCGGAAATACGTCCTTCATTTTGTTGCAAAATTTTACCGATCATGCCGTAACTGTCGCATTGAATTACCCTTGAACCACGCTCAATGGTGGTCCTTTATTTATTGACCTGAGTGCGGAAACCACTTAAGGCGGCAACCGTATTCAAACTTTTTTCTCTTCGTTCCTGCCAGCAGCTTCATGGAGTCACCACTCACCAAAGTCTTTTTGTTACTTCCATCCATTTTACTCTTCAATGCATCTTTCACTCCCCCCAACCCTCCTCCAGACAAGTCTGAGCGTGTAAATGGGCCCTTTTATGAGCACATGATGTGGCCAACAATCGCACC
The DNA here is from genome assembly GCA_038090155.1 of Rossbeevera pachydermis. Taxonomy (NCBI): domain Eukaryota; kingdom Fungi; phylum Basidiomycota; class Agaricomycetes; order Boletales; family Boletaceae; genus Leccinum; species Leccinum pachyderme. The sequence goes on from JBBPME010000032.1 coordinate 88,946, forward strand.
GCCTGTTTATAGGGTACTATGATTTCTCCACCTTGAGACCGCAGAAGTTAATTCCCCATGTTCTCAGGCGTCTGCATCCCTTCTCTGCGTCGCTGAGGTGACCGTCTTGCTCGCGGCCTATTACCCCTCCAGTCTCTCGCCAACCATACTCTCCCATCTAGTACTCACAGGCCACCAGCTCCCGAGCTCGCGCATTGATATCTATTTAATGGCCGGGTCTGTCCTCACAATTATTGGCGCTCTCACTCGTGTGTGGTGCTTTCGTACCCTTGGGCGACACTTTACATACGAGCTGGCCTTGCGCAAAGACCACACCCTCGTCACGACCGGTCCGTATGCGGCCGTACGCCACCCCAGTTACCTTGGCGCCGTGTTGAGCGCGGCAGGCATAATGCTCCTTACGACAAGCTCAGGCTCGTTTGTGCAGCGCTGTGGCTGGGCCGGCACAGTACTTGGCTGGCTCTATGCCCTTGGGCTGAAAGTGGTGCCCGTACTGATGTGCCCGCTGTGGTGTGCCCGCTGTGGGAATGAAGACGCGTTCCTGCGGCGGGCTTTCAAGGAGGAATGGGATAAGTACTCGCAGAGAGTTAAATATTGGATGATTCCTGGCGTGATCTAACTCGAACATTCAATGCGTTGTACTTATACTATACATTACCAGTCTGTCATTAATCAAGACTATTAGACAGACCCAGATATCCCTTTCACTTATCCCTAAACATCCCCACCTCTTCCCAGTAATCCACCCACCTTGCTGCGTCCACACCCGAGAGCTGCTCAACTTGCCGCATTGTTTCGCTCACCCGTAGAGCCACGTCCGTTGTGAATCTCGCCGTGCCTGCCGCTTCCAACTTTACTTCCAATTCTGGACTCTGATTGGAACTCTCTAGCTGTCGTCGTACGGAGGCGTCCCCCTGTGCCACGGCCCGCATGAAATCAAGCAATTTGATAGCAGGCTATGTCAAAAGAACTCCAAGTCAGCGTCCAACCATCGTCAAGAACGTTCCACTCAGTAACTCACCACCCGGCGAGCATTCTCTTCGTTCGCACTCACCGCATACTTCTCCAGACTCTCGACCCACTCAGTAAACGGGACCAATGGAAGCGGTGATGGCACCAGCCCCTTCTGATACATCGCCTCGCTTACGGGTTGCATGAGTGACGCCCACAAAACCGGCCGTGGGTGGACCACGTTTACAGCAATGGGAGGTTGCTCATTCGCAAATGCAACATCTAGTATCGTATTCGATACGGTTTGCATAGGGAGCCATGACGTGACCTTGATACACATCAGTCAACCGGGGAAATGGGCGGCAATGCATTTACTCACCCCACGAGCCTCGGGTAACGCACCCAGCATCACGCTCGATTTGACGATCATCGGAACCCAGTCCGTGGTCGACCATGCACCCCGCGGCTCGCCACCCGCGATCTGCCCGATCCTAAACGATGTCGCTGGCAGCCCGCTTTTGGCCAGGATCTAGGTGTCAAAGTTTAGATCGTTTGGTATACTATTGTGAGCTTGAGCCTTATACTCACCCGCTCCGAAACGTACTTGCTCGCACCGTACCCATTGCCCACCGCTACCCCCGCATCCAGTTGCACCGTCTCCGGGAACGCGCCCATACCCTCGTCCCACGCCTGCGCCGACGAGATGGACGACGTAAACAGGAGCCTTGGCTTGTTTCTCCACCTTGATGCCCTCGCGATATCGATCAAATGCCTCGTCCCTCTGACGTTCGACTCGAACGATGACAACGCCAAGTTGAAATCGAGCCGCCATGCGTTGTGGATGATGATGGTTACCGAATCGCGGATCTCTCCGTACGTCTGATCGTCGAGTGACAAGTTGGGTTGCGCCGCATCGCCCTCGATATATCTCAGCTTTTCTGACGAGTTGAGCAGGGTGGGGTCGAGCCCGCGATCCTGGAACGCACTACGCTGGCGCTGTTGAATGTCCGTCTTGGATGGACGATTGAGTGCATACACTGTTCCCACGCCTGTGTGGGCAAGCAGTGAGGCAAGCAGGTACGAGCCCAATCCGCCCGTCGAGCCGGTCAACAGGACCACATGATCGCGGCGCAGTGTCTCTTGACGGACATCGAGTTCCACTGCGCCTTCGCTATCTTTGTCCTTATCTTCCAAGCCGACAGAATATCTGGCGATCATGTCTTCGATCTCTGCTTTAGCATCTAGGGAGTTGGAAGCAGAAGTCTGCTCGCTGGCCAAAACCAGGATCAAGTGCCTGGCCAGCTGCCGGAGTGTCGGATAAGAGAAGACGACGTTTTGACTTATCCTCGAGGCTGCTTCTCGAATGTCTTCTTCAGAGGAGGCGGAAAGCGACCCAATAATGCGGTTCTTGAGGAAAGTTGAAGATAAGCTATATGAGTGGATGAATCACTCAGTGTCGTGCAATGTAGAGGTGGAAACACGCAGACCTGTCGAATCCCTGTTCAAATACATCTACATCGATCTCTATAGGTTTATCCGCGTTGACGGCCGTCGCGTGTATCATCAGCCAATTCTCGACCTCACTTTGATCCCATGCTTGGGGAAGTGGGACGTCGATCCCGGCTCTCGAACTTTCTTCAAGTGCTTGGTATCTATACGGGTTTGCAAAATTGTGAGGACGGACAGAACCAAAGATCTCGAAGCTTACAGAGCGTCAATCTCCGGCTCATATAGCTTCATCGTCGCCTTCTTGGTTACTGTCCCCTTTCCTGCCCGCAGCATGGGCTTGTCCCTGCTCGTGACCAGAATCATCTCCTTGAAGATCCTGCTGAACGCAGGTGCATTCTTGTTGGCCTCCTCGACTTCCTTCCTGGAGAGTAGGAAATACTATCAGCATCTCGTGGTCCGAGAATAATTCAAGTCAAAGCCACGCATACATACCAGATCTTGTTTCGGAATTCAGCGACCTGGGCGGGATCCGCCGCATCGACCACGTATTCTGGCCTGGGTTCCACAAGCACCCCCGTCTGGTTGCGACCGCGTCCGAACATACACACGCCCGACAGGAAGGGACTCCCCGAGATAACGGTTTCTATTGGTGCGGGAACCGTCTTTTCCCCAGAAGAATGGACCAGGACGTCGTCGAGCCTTCCAACGCTATACACAATAGCATGTCATTATTTTTATACACGTGTTGAAGGCACGGAAGACGTACATTTTATACAAACCCTTGATACTCGGGTGTTCAATGAACACGTCTGAGGTCGCATAGCCTCTCACATCCGGAAGATTCTCGATAGAGAGCTGGTGCTTGGGGGAAGACTACAGTGACATCATCAGAGAGAATGTTGTTCATCCACAACGGTTTTCGTACCAAGAGCTGGAGCTCGTAAGTTCCTTCACCTTGCGGAACTAATCGTGGGTTCACATTGGACCCAAAACGTAGCCAGTCCCATAAGTGTTGTTCAGCAGGACTACGCAGCATATACGTGAGCGGGCCAAACTCGGTCCCACCATATATGGACGCGAGCTTGACACCAGCAGCCACTAACCCATCCCCTGTCTTCTGAGAAAGGAGTCCTCCCCCAAAGATCTAGTATGGTATAACTTCCTGATGAACTCCATGAGTAACCTAAATACATACCACAAAATCCAATGAGCGGAGGACATCGACAGCCTGCTGAGAGGTCGCCCACTCTTCCAGAAACGCAGGCACAACAACTGTCGCATTCGATTTGGTAAGCTGGATAGCCTCGAGCGCATTCTGCGAGTTGGCTATCACGGGGGCTTTGTGCCCGTCATGATAGGAAGTCGGAGAGTACACGGCTATGGTCGTGAGCCCAGCAACGGGAACAAAGAGCTGTTGAATTACGCCCATCATATGGAATGCAGGGAGAGCACCAGCATTGACCGTGCTGGGTTTAGGCGCATTGACATACTCCTGCATGGCCGCTGTTTCGAGTGAAGTTAGACAGTCGTTTTCAGGCCAAAGAGACACTGGGCGGATACTACTCACGCATGGTGCACCAGTGGACTGCAGTAAGGTTCGTCATCGGGATGGCTTTCGGGAATCCCGTGCTCCCCGATGAATGCAGGTAATATAAGATATCCTCTTTCAAAGGCCGTTTTTCCGCCTTTGGATATGGAGTGAACGACGCGCTCGCCATCTCTTTTCCAAGATCAGGGAAAGCGTATGCGAGGGTGGGAGCTTCATCTATCCGAAGAGCCGGGAACTCTGCAGAAATACCATCCAAGAGGTGTCCCAATGAATGACGAGTGGCTATCAAACGATGGCTACCCGTCTTTTGCAACATGTTCACCACTGCAGATGGTGAGTTGCGAGGAGACATCGGAAATGGCTTGAATGAGCGAAATGATTAATTGATTCCAAATAATTATGAAGAGAAGAAAATAAACGTACTACGAGACCCGCAAACATTGCGCCCATCGTCATTGCCTGGTAGAGAACGGTGTCGCTGCTAGAAATGATAGCAACGATTTCACCGTCGCGTCCTTCACGGTTTGGGCGGATAGCGTGCGCGACCCTTTGACTGGCACGGTAGAATTCCAAATTAGAGATATAATGGAGGGTGTTGGTATCTGAGTCCTCGCCAACGAAAACATAGAATGGGTGAGTAGGATTATGCTCTGCATTAAATTCGAGCATCTCCGGTAAGAAGAGCGATCCGTCGAGGGGAGGATATAACAGGTCCTGCATGGTAGTGTTCGAGTTGTCTGATCAAAATTAGTTATGAGATTTGGGGGACGAGGAATGTATTTATGCACACTCTCTCCCTTATCTCTCCAAGGGGGATATAGAACTTCTCCATCACCGAAGCTGACCTAGTAAGTTCAAGTTGAGCGAGCCGAGGCCGAGGCCGAGCCCGAACTAACTATCTTATTATTGACCCGGTTTGCGAATGACTCAGCACAGGCGGCGATCAAAATTGCATAAACACATGTTGATGGATTATCAAAGATTGTAAAGTACTCTATACAATTCCCTAGCCATTGTTCTTGATCATGTCCAACACCGCACCAAGCAGAGAATCACCGCCGACAGCGTACGACAGCACGGACTCCAAGCAAACAAAGACGCAAGCTGTTACGTTCGTCCAAGGATACAAGAGAACTTCATCGTCACCATCTCATCGTCATCCGAGCAACGAGGAGCGCACCGGCGATCAGGGCACCCACGCTTGGCAGAGCCTGTGCAAGTCCAAATGCACTGTTGACCTCGCCCCCTTGACTCGTCCCTGCCAATTCATCAGCGATGGCCTTGTTTCCATTGGACGTTGCCAATACAGCCGGGTCGATCGTCGCAGTGTTGTGGGATTTAGTCACGACAGTCGTTGGGAATGTCATTGTGGGTCCTGAATTTGATTCTGAGAATGCTTGGTCCGACAGGAAAACCAGCGCCGCGCCGGGTGCAGGGACTTTGACATTGCAAACCTTGTTGGTTTGGTCGCAATTGACGGTCTGTACATCTACATCTCCAACTGGTCGTCCGTCCGAGCTAAAAGCACCGCCAAACGTCTGACCAGCCCACGTTATGTTAAACTTTTGTGTGACGGATGCCGCTGAGAGATATCTAACAAAGACATCAGCAGTGCACTACAAGAATAATACAGGTCTTACTTGACGCTAACTTGAGATGGAACTGATCCGCTGATGGAAATGCTAGCAGTGTAATCGCTCGCCCCGGAACTATCCTCCACGAAGTTGATCAGGGCAATACGGGTTGGCTGGCCGTTCTCGTAAATGGCATAGCCTGGAGTGAACTCGTTGCCGTTGTTCATCTGGAGATCCAGAACTTGTGACTGATTTGAGGCGCCCAAAGCCTCGGCAACAAATAAGGAAGAATAATATATAGGACCAATGGTCCATTGATGGAACGACGATTGATTCGTGACTGGAGCTATATCCAAAGTACGTCATATATCTGGGTTTTAACGCTGTCGGAAATAGGACTAACGAGTAAAGGGCTAAGACGCAGGATTCTGTGAGCAAGAAAATGAAAAAATCTGGTAAAATACACACATTGTAATATTCGCTTTGACCACCAACGTGGAACAAGCCGTGGCTGAAGTTGGCGTAAGCCATCTGCAGGCTGTAATCCACGGCCCACAGCGCCGATGCGAAGCTATCACTTAAGCCTGGAAAACCTCCGCATGATGCTGTGTTGGTTTCGAGCATTAAAAAAGGGAGTCCTTGTGACTGGGCATAGGCTGTTGAGTTGAGGTAACTTGAAACCAATTTCTGCCCAGATGTATGTGTCAAAAAGTCGGGGAGACTGCCTTGTCCACTTTGAGGGGCACCGATACCAAATCGTGCATAACAGTTATCGGTAGGATAACTAGAACATACATTGTCATCAAGATTGTAAATCAAAGCAAAATAATAGGCAAACATACCGTTCGACAGCCAGCGCAGTCAGACTCTGCCTAAAAGCAGGGACGTAACCAGTATTCCATACATCTTCGGGTTGCCAAACTGTCGCCAGGTTAGGGCCAATGAGAAGACTTTTGTTGGGAATCTTTGAATCAGCGTGAATAGCTTGGATGAGTTCTCCAAATTCATTAATGTAGTCGTTGGGACCATAAGTCTAAACCCGCCTTTCGTCATTAGTAGTTGAAACAAACAAGAGGAAAGGCAGACGTACGCTCGGTCGATGGCCGTGTCGTGCATAAAGATCTGGTTCGTTACCAGACTGAAAGCTATCAGCATGAGTCACGTACTAATATGTATTGATTCTTACTGGTAAACCAACAAGACAGTCACCGAGGATCGACTCTCCGACTTCTGCAACTTGAAGGCGCCAGTTCTGGGTGTCATTGAAGGGAATACCTGGTGGTGTCGGCGTTAGATTAAATGAATTAGCCACGAAAAAATCGCGTACCTATGTACCAGCGAACATTGGTGAATAAAGATATTTGCTTCATCATCTTGATCATCTCAGCCGTATAAAGCAATGGCGGCGTATCAGTCTGCAATGATAACAGTCATTAGGCATCGAACCAAGCCTTCAATGACATGTAATATTTACTGGGTTTGCGGAAACAGCGCCGACTTTCTCCAATACGGCATTGTTGGGAAGAGAATCGACCAGGGAGGCGTAATCTTGTGTATTACCACCGATGCGTACATGGACACTACCAGCACGTTCCCTAATGTTTGCCATCAAGTTGAGGAACGGGACCTGCAAGAATGAACTTGGGAAAACTGGTGTCGGGTGAGGGGTTCAGTGTGGGTACAAAGTAAATCAGTACCTGTTTAAACCAACTATAGAGACCATCTTCAGTCTGCAAATATTAGGCCAACAACCTAACACTTACGGACTTCTGTGACTACACTTATTTCGATGCTGAATCCAAAGAACGAGCCTTGTTGAGGTATCGAAAGACCAGGAATGGATCCCGTCTGTAGTTGGACGCCGAAGGAAGTGGGTGGAGGAGGGTTAGGGATAGGAGGGGGTGTTAAGGTAACACTATCGTAGGTGGCAGCACCGGTGTAAGACGCAGAGGCAGCTGTGACTGTCCCAAAAGGCTGCTGGACATGAGGGCCGTAGGCTGTGACGGCCCCGCGCGCGACACTGATTGCTAGCAAGAAGGAATGGACGAGGAGAAGACGCATGTCTGCCTGTGGAGACTAAACTGACAGTTCAAGATAACAAGTTGACTTGTCACTCACAACTCCTCTAACGATAGAGAAAAAAAGAAACGAAGGAGGCTCGGACACTAATATATATATTGTAATTTACATAAAGGTCGGCCAATGGAACGAAGGAGGCCTCTCTGATTGGGTGACAACCCATCGTTACGTGAGTCAAGGACAGCGCCTACAAATGGGTGATTTCCAATTATAACGCTTTGGGTGCCGAACGCTTTGCTCTCACCCAGAGCTATATTCAGACGATGGGTTATCTTATGTACATAGTACGTCTGAGTCCTTCTCTCGATGCGTATCCCCACCAAGGCCACAGTATTTAGGAACTTGTGGCGAAGTTGACATCAGTGGCTCGGGCACATCATCGCTCATCCTGGACACAATCGTGTGGTTCCTGAGGCGAGGTCTGACTGGCCTGGAGCCTATAAATTGATGCTTGGGGGCCGAGTGGGCACAGCCAGAGTCTCCCACTCTACAACTTCCACGTCACAGGCCGTCGCTGTGCCCACGGGTCTCCTTCAACTTCCTTTGCTACGTGCAAACAAGAGTCGCTCCCTGTTGGACCTGTCAGTGAGCCACCGCACTTAAAATCTTTATCCAACGTGTCTCACCAAGTTGCCTGATCAGAGTTTGAAGTACCTAAACATGTTGACTCCGGCAGGGGAGGATATACAGGCGGTGTTTTCAGCCGCATCCAAAGTTTTGGACGAAGTTGGGGAGTTTTGCTGGGGAAAGTTTCGACGGGGCGAAGGGTCGTGTTACCTGGACAAAGCCATTATCGCAAGACGTACTGTGCTGAAATTCACCCCCCCCAACTGATCCTCGTCGACCATGGCTGTCGAACGACCTCGCAGTTCAGCTATCTACTCGTTATGGTCTACTGGGAAACACGGACGACGTCGAACAGGCTATCGCACTACATGAAGGCATTCTTGCACTTTGCGACATCGATCAGATCCTTCGATCCAATTCAATGAACAACCTTGCCGCTTCTTTCCACGCCCGGTTTATGAAACAAGGAATGCCGGCCGACCTCGAAGAGGCTATCGCGAATAACAGAGGTGCACTAGAACTTCGCCCACCGGGCCACCTCGATCGTCCCGTCTCGCTGAGAAACTTGGCGGCTTGTCTCTACACTCGTTATGAAAATCTCGGGAAGAACAACGACCTCGATGAAGCCATTGCGCTCCAGCGGGATGCAATGGAAATCGGAGATTCAGATCTCTCTTTTTCGTTGAACAACCTCGCCGCTCTCCTTTTTGCCAGGTATAACAAAGTGGGAGGGGAGGAGAACCTCCATGAGGTCATTAGGATGCACAGGCGTGCACTGGATCTTCGCTTGGTGGGTCATCCTGAACGCCATACCTCCTTCTTCAATCTCGCGCTCGGTCTCTACACCCGATATACGCTACTTGGTGTAATGGATGATCTCAACGAGGCCATTGCAACGCACAGAGCTGCGTTGGAGCTTCGCCCACAGGGCCATTCTGATCGTCCTATCTCATTCAACGGTCTTGCCATTTGTCTCTATGCCCGGTTCAACAAATCGGGGAGGATGGATGACTTGGAAGAAGCTATTGTCATGCATAGAGATATTCTAGATCTCTGTCCTCCTGGCCACCATATCCGCTCCATGTCAATGAATAACTTTGCATCATGTCTCTCCACCAGATATGAGAATTTAGGGGCAATCAACGATCTCGAGGAGGCTATCACAACAAGCAGAAACGTAGTGGAACTTCTCTACCCCACAAGCCCTTACCGCGTCGTGGCAATGCATAATCTTGCACACTGTCTTTCCGTCCGTTATGACAAGCTGGGGATCATTGACGATCTGGAGGAAGCGATCCTGAAGTTGAGAGATTTACTTGAACCTCTCCAGCCTGGCCATCCCAGCAGATTCCAACTGTTGCATACCCTTTCATGCTGTCTGTTTTCTCGGTACCAAAAATATGGAGTTGTGAGTGACATCGAGGAGGCGTTATCGGTGGAAAGAGTCATATTGAAAGCTCTCCCGATGGGTAATCCTCTCCGATCCTCTATTATGGTGAACTTTGGGCTCAGCCTCTCGACTCGGTATCGATTGCAGGGGTCTGCAAGTGACCTCGATGCAGCCATTGCGATGCATAGAGAGGCGCTGGACCTTCGTCCGTTAGGTCATCCCCATCGAGCCGTGTTATTGGATAATGTCGCTTCTTGTCTCATGACCCGGTATGAGTATCACGGCATACTAAAGGATGTCGAGGAGGCCACTGCCAAGTGCCGGGAGGCTTTGGATCTTCATCCGCAGGGACATCGTCGCCGTCCCGCATCGCTAGATAGCTTGGGGTATTGCCTCCGGAAACGTTATTTCCAGCTAAGGGTCATGAGCGACCTCCAGGATGCTCTCGCGATGCATCAGGAAGCGTTGGAACTCCGAGAGCCTGGTGACCCTGCCCGTTCTTTAACATTGGACTACATTGCAACATGCCTCTTCTATCGCTACCTTCGACTGAAGCGCACGAGTGATATCCAGGAAATCGTCAAGATAAATAGAGAAGTATTGCAACTTCGACCTGAGGGACACCCTGATCGTTATGCAGCATTATACAGTCTTGCATCTTCGCTTTTCACCCAGTTCCAAGTACAGCGGAAGATGAGCGACATCGAGGAGGCTATCGCGAAGTATCGAGATGTTCTGGACCTCCAACGCAACAACCAAGTAGATCGCGCCATGACGTTGTTGGGCTTAGCAAACTGCCACTGCATTCGATATGACCAGGTTGAGGACATGCAGGACCTCACGGAAGCAATACAGGGCTATAGGGATTCTCTAATGTGCTTCCCAGTTGGGCATCCTTCTCGAGCAGAGTCGTTGAAGGGCCTTACGAATTGCCTCTTCCCGTGGAATCTCCCATCAGAGATACCGGCGAATAAGCAAGAAGAGCTATTCGACCTTTATTCCCAACTTTCGGACGCTTCGCGTGTTTCCTATACCGATCTGGAGGCTGCTAAACGATGGGTAGCTATTGCTGAAGCATCCGGCCACCATTCCACAGTCTTAGCCTACCAAACGTCCCTCCGTTTCTTAATCCATCACCTTGCTGTACTTCCGCCTTTGCCACAAAGCCTTCCTTCTCTCAAAGAGTTCGCATCCACCCTTTCCATAGATTCATTTTCTGCTTGTATTCGCCATGGGCGACTTACCGATGCTGTTGAACTTGTTGAACAAGGACGTAGTGCCTTCTGGACTCAATATACCCGCTTCCGCTCTCCGCTGGATGAAGTCGTTGCGTCTGCTGGAGATACGGGGAGGGAGTTAGTAGAAATATTTGCCGAATTGAGCACACTCCTTCGTCGCAAAATCGACTTCCCGCTGCTGGATTCGCCTGCTGCCTCTCAGGGACAACATGATCAAGTATGGCACCTCAATATTAAACTGCAAGACGTCACGGAAGAGATACGCAAATTACCGGACCACTCCCGGTTTCTTTTACCTTTACTCTTCCCTGACCTTCGGAAGGCGGCCGTTGAGGGGCCTGTGATCATCGTGAACGCAAGCCGAAATGGTTGTGATGCAGTAATTGTTCGCTGTGATGATGACACCATCCACGTTCCTCTTAATACCAACAAAGCATACGTCATTCAACAATCGTCGAGGCTCGAATCCTTAATACGCATGATCCAGTATATGGACATTCGGATGGATCTTGCTGTGATTCTACGCGAACTATGGGATGATGTCGTCTCACCCATTTTCACAGTCCTTCAGACCTTCCTATCCGCTCGATCGCGCATTTGGTGGTGTCCGACGGCTGAGTTTTCGCTCCTGCCTCTGCACGCCGCTGGGCCATATCGAAAAGGGCAATCTGGCTCGGCCGACCTTTATATTTCGTCGTATACACCGACCTTGACGGCACTCATTCGTGCCAGACAGAACGATAACTATTTATTCTCTGGAGGTCCAAGATTTCTTGCCGTAGGTCAGGCAAATGCATCCGGTGAGACAAAACTTGTCTCTGTCAATGGCGAGCTCGCCAGTATAGCGGAGATTATTTCCCCGCTTGCGACATTCACGACCATCGAAGGCGAGAATGCCAGCATTGCAAGAGTGAGGGAGGCGTTGAGAGAGACAGAGTGCGTGCACCTTGCTTGCCATGGCATACCCAATCGAGATCTACGCCCGTTCGAATCCGGGTTCGCTCTGCATGACGGGCTGCTGAAGATCGAAGACATCATGCGGTGCAATCTACGGGGGGCTCAGTTTGCATATCTCTCTGCTTGCAATACGACGGTAGGGGACAAGGAAAGCCCGGACGAGGTAATTCATCTCGCGGCTGCGATGCACTTTGCAGGATTTCGTTCGGTAGTGGGGACGACGTGGGTCGTGGACGATGAGATCACGAATGTAGTCACGCCTACGTTTTACAAGCACATGATCGACGAAGATGGGCGTTTGGATTGTACGCGCGCGGCGTATGCATTGAATAGGACGATGCGGGGTTTGAAGCAGATTCCACTCGACCAGCGGGTATTGTTTGTACACATAGGCACGTAGCTGTTCTCACAATTGACTGGGTTGATCCGTAGTATCGTACGAGCTACAAAGTATGTTGATTTATCTTACGCAGTTCTGTTACTTCCTACACATAACATGAATTGATTGTGAATCTATGAGTGCTAATTGCTCTCCGCGTCCGAAGAGAAGGGGTGAGTAGGCTCCATGCGGCAGTCAACCACATTGCAACGAAAACATGCGCTAGATCGGCGAGACTGGTACATGCGACGGGACAGCGCGAGACAGCGCTGGATGACCCTTCGATCCATGAATTACGTAATTGGTGTTTGTCAGACATAATATTTAATATGCCCAAAAGTAGCCAAGAATTTCTCAGGCTGCGTATCGTCCAGTGCGGCCAGATCGACCACTGCAGTACTGATGGCGCCAGATTTTAACGCGCAGACGGCCATTGATTTGAAGGAGGCGCGGGACGGCGTTTCGTTTGACATACAAACCATCAGGGACCATCTTTTCGGTGACGAATTTCCGCTTTCTGACCTCCAAGGCTCGTCCGGCTTATCCGGTAGTGATTCCATGCAGCCGGAAGACACAATTGGGAGAATTTCAAGCTGGTCGAAAGCGTTCTTTCCAAGGAGCCAGTGTTTGACAAGTCATCGAGGTGCGTTCGTTCGCTTTCTCGT